>CM031578.1:1496464-1562642 GCA_018467065.1 Ephestia elutella | reverse complement strand
TTTTTAAAGTTAATTTATAACACGATATCTCATCTATTGAATTGGTCCAGCCATTCCAATGTACAAACATGCACATTCAAGTCACGTCAAATTCATAACTCTCCTTTTGCCGCAGCCTGATAATAAAGCAAACATTGTAAAATGGTCCAGTCTACGCAACAAATTTTAAAAATAGTAAATGCCAAACATTAAATTGTTGCATGCAGTCCGAGAAAAAAGAAAAAAAAAACGTGTATTCTGGGCCATAAAACCGATGTGAAATATTAAGTGTGCGTTTAATTTTAAAGCACGCTCGTTTTAACACGGTTTTTTTCAGTATTACTTTATAAGGCACATTCAGCGGAATATGCTTTTTTTGAAGCGTGAAATTTAACGATTATGACAACTAATAAGTACTGTCAACTGTAGCGTTACACCGCTACAAAGTCAGAGTCTATTTTAGTTTGTGATTCTATTTCTACGCAAACTTATTTTCACTTATTCTTTCTTTATGATAAGGTTTTTGGTGAAATTCTGGTGGTACGAGTTGCCATTGACTGTCAATTGGAGTGAGAAAATCATCGAGATATAATGTACTACGCACTAGAGGAGCTACCCTGAGAAAAATTTTTGTTCCAAATTTCGTAAATTCAAATATGTTCGATGCAGAGCTGTCACAATCCAGCGACGAAGGTGCTACTGATACAGAATGGACATAGGTTAAGTAAAAAATAAAAGATAGTGAATGGTTTCGATTCTACTTATCTCTTTTTAGCTTTTGCCCGCAGCTACCGCGTGTGTTTCCCACGAAATCAGTGTTTTTTCCGGGATGAAAGGTACTCTATGTCCTTCTCAGTACTTCTATGTGTATGCGAAATTCAGGAAGATTGGTTCAGTAGATAAAGCGTAAAGAGGTAGATAACAAACAAACTCACTTTCGCATTTATGATATTAGTTAGGATTTTCTCATAGCATTAACGAATAAATGGACAAAACAAGTAATAAATAAAAAAAAAACTAAAAAACCCGACTGCGCCAAAAATACGAATATAAGGACATTGTTAAAGATATGTGAAGTCGCAATGAGGTAATGCCCTCCAACACATCAACAAGCTAAACTCTATACAATACATACATACAAATACAATACTACTGTACATATAAATAAAATTGGAGTGTCTATCTGTAATTTCAAAATAACTAAAATTTTTAATTTTCATAGAGTGTTATTTTGTCGTTACTAGTACCCAAACATTTTTTGTCTGTTTGTTCAGGGGTAATCATTGAAACGGCTAATCCACCAGATTTTGATGGAATTTTCGCTGGGGAGTTATAAATTAACATAGTTTTTATCTCGGAAATATTCAGGGATCAGTAGTGAAAATAAAAAAATCTAAAAAAATAAAACATGCGGGGGAAGCCGCGGGAAAAAGCTAGTTTATACTATGAACTTTAGGTATATCTATACAAAATTACAATTTTCTAGTACCTACTAATGGTTTCTATGCTAAAGCCGCGTACAGACAGACTAATACGGACGGATGGACATGACGAAACTATAAGGGGTTATATGTTTTTCTTCGAAAACCTAAACGAAAAAATTCAGTTGTAAAGTACACAGAGACAAATAGTTCACCAAGAGCTTTTGGCGTACCTACGTGTCCAATCTCTGTACTATTTACTTTTTCTTATTCTATAATTTTCACTTAGCCCATTACAAAATGGAAAAAACAATTGAATATTTTTTTGAATATTATAGAAAATAATTTATAACTATTTATATAATTACTAGCTTTTGCCCGCGGCTTCGCCCGCGTGATTTCCCACGGGAATAGTGCTTTTTTCGGGATAAAAGTAACCTATGTGCTATTCCAGGTCATTATCTACCTCTGTACCAAATTTCATCGAAATCCGTCAGTAGATTTGCGTGATTGAGTAACGACATCCTCACAAACTACTACAAACTCACAAATTCACAAACTCACAAACTCACACCAAACTTTCGCATTTACAATATTAGTATGGATTATAAAAATTAATTTTAGTCATAGTTTTAGGATTGATATTTTTGATTACTTATAGATGATAGGTGACTCCACTATCTTTTTTTCTGCTTACTCGATTTATTTTTAGATTATTTTTAATATATGTAAGACGGCATTATGATTGACACAAAATCGGATGCAATCATATGACGATGTATGTTGGCGAGTGACTGAAGGAGTTTCTGACTCGAGACATTAACTGATGTCACATACATTTTGTTCACGTTTTCGCTTCTATCACGTAGTAGTTGTATTTCGATGGAGAAAATGGAGATTTTTTTAAGAGAGTTGATTTTTTCTTTTTCATGTTTTTTATCTCAATTTCTACTTTTTGTACTATATCGATTCAGAATTAAATGCTTTAATGTGCTTTTATTTATTCTTAACATACAAGTATCGATCTCTAGCAATGAAGTTTATGGTGAAAAACTTCAGGGTGGGGAATGCACAATAGAGGCTTTCCCAACGACATCTATTTTGGATATCAAACGACAGATTTCTTCACATCTGAAGATTCCAATTGAAGATCAAAAGTTGCTATTATTGGGAAGAACATTAGCTGACGATCAGACCGTTCAGGGGTATCCTATTAAAGATGGCACGAAGTTGAATCTAGTTGTCAAAAAAACCAGAAGGATTATATGAAGTGGCACTGAAATATTTCATGTATGTATTGTATGGACTGTTTATTAGACGAGAGTGGGCAAAGTCGGCCTGAGAATGAGTCACCTGAGAATGAGTCACAGAACGACGAAATGTTTAGTTTGTAACCGTGGCGCCTGTGGTTCTTTTAAGATAGACTTTTTAAACATATTGTGATAACCTTTTCCTCTAAATTCTAAAGGCCACCCCCTTTTGTCGGGGTAATTTTTGTTTCGGTTTTGATTTGGAATTTTTATAAATCATTTCATCCATTTCTTTCACTCATTTAATTTTCTTTTTAAAATAACAAGCAAATTCATGTATTTCTTATTTTACCTGTTAATATTCCTTTCCTGTAATTAATTTTCCTTTCTTTTATTTTTATTTCTTTGGTGTGTCCAAATAATTTTTCGTTAAAGGACATTGGTCAAATTTTTTTTAGTTCAAAAATTATACTCGTGTTTTAAGCAGTGATTCTTTTATTTTGAAACCCAAGTTTCACTGCACAACCTGCCATGGTTGAAGGTAGTCATTTAGTCATCTCCCAGAACAAATATTTATCTCTTTTTAGCACAGCGTTTAGTATGTAAAGCGGTGGTAGCCAAGTGGTAGAGCGCCCGTCTGTAGCTGAAAAGGTCCCAGGTTCGAATCCTGCCCGTACTTTATGAGTTTGTTTACCAATCTGACTCATGTATGGTAGTTTTCATCGACCACCACTTGCTTCCGGTGAAGGAAAACATCGTGAGAAAACCTGCACTCTGGTTGATGATTGTCAGCTAGTGAGTGAAATGGAGAAGGCAATGGCAAACCACTCCAATAAAATTGCCAAGATAGTCGTTGTGTGTGTCTCATTCCATATAATGATCACGACCCTCAGTCAATACGACTAATGGGGGGGTCTCAAAAGGCAAAAGCGGAACCCTTATAAGATTTGTGTGTACAACGAAAGAGAGCATCCATGAGTGTTCAATTTCTTAGTCATCCTCATCTCCTCACTCAAATTGCACACGTTTATGAAGTCTTATCTTTCAAGAGTAGTTCAATATAATTGGTTCAGACCTAGTCTTGCATATCGTTTCGTCATATGCTTGTCCGTACCTAAGTCTAACCAATTACATTAAGATACTCAAATAACTGTTATTTGATATATATCATGAAATAGACTAGTATCTAAAACGGAATAGAAGAGTAATATAATAACATTGTTTAGATTATAACGAAATTCTGGTTTCATATATTCCTATATGTCAAGTAGATAAAATTCGCATTGAAATATTGCGTTAGTCTTCCAAAAGCTCCGTTGATATTAAAAATATATTTTCCTGGAGCGGTACCTAACCACAGATATTGAATTCAATTTAATAAAAAGACTCGCACGTTTTCTTGATATTCAAATTATATACAATAGGAGAAAATATTTCCCGAATTCGAATAGTATTGGCAGAAAATTTAAAACTATTATTCTTACTCCCGACCGGAAATATTATATTTACTCGTACCAGATGAGACGCCTAGATTATATATTTCTAAGTACTACATATTTATTTTACTACAAGTTTATCTGACAAATCTATCTAAAAACCAAGTTTATAAGGATATAAAATAAAAACGCATCATTTTGCAACTTTTTTTAAAAAGCTAAACTATTGAATAGAGTATATTTTTCCAGCCAGCTTTATTTATTATTCGCCATGCAATATAAAGTTCTTGCAATCGTAAACTCTCATATTCGATACGCGATTCGGAAAGCAATGTGTTCCGCCGTTTGTATAAATTATACGATTGAAGTTTAGTCATGGCTACTGGAATACTAAATAAAGAGAATTTTATAAAAGAAGCACATAAAATTACGAAGAAAATTAGAAGCCTGATAAATAAATATGACTAAATGTAACATAGGTGTATGTTCTATTACAAAATAATCAAGAAGGAATTCAAAGAAAATGATCTCTATGAACTATAAAAAGGTAGCATGTGGTTTCATATTTTAAAATTACGAATAATTTCTTAGATTTTCATATTTTTCAACCAAGAATCGAAAAATATTTCAAATCATGTACCCAGTCTTTATTCTAAAAAAGAGGGCACTTATAGATATGATTGTCTAATGCTACCTGCACATCTCAGTAATAAGTTATAATCATAAAAGACCGAAAGCGTATCTACATAAAATTTATTATTGTCTCGCATTTTCTCATATAAGATTTTACGTCTTATTTTGTGCTCTACGCTGTTTATCATTCACTGAAATGCATATTTACTACTATACTATTATGTATCAAAGTAATAACAATGTGACGAAGCTCATATAGCAAAACAATATGACAATAGTAAAAATAGTAGAAACTTCAAACGTAAATTATGCTTATTATCTTGATAAATTGACAACTTTCAATGACGACAAACTAAAATACTGTGTCTTTTGTGACACTGTTTTGCAAGCCAAACGTGACAATCAATTATATTATTTTTCTAAAGTACCTATATCATATAATATAAACACCTGTTGAATAAGACCTGCACTTCGTATCTAGTATCTAGTAAACAATAATAGAATTTATAAATACTTTATTGCAATATCATCGTTTGCTAATGGTTGTGTTGTTTGCTTTTTTGTTCTAATTTTTTTTATAATTAATCGTAAGTATAGATTCTCAAAGAATATCAGGTCATCTAGTCCGTGGGTGTCCTACGAATGCTGCGCTTGCCGGTACGTTAATGAATGGTAAAATATAATTTTTATCTAGGTCTTCTGCTAGATATCGACTTGATTTTGTTTACTGACGGTATATTCTCCATACACCAACAAGCAAAATCACACCTGCATGGGTTAAACCCCATTATTCACCCCGTGACAACTCAGTAAATTTGACGTACCGCGCCCTGGGGAAATTTGCTTACCCAAAACCCGAAAATTGAATTCTAAAGTAAGACGCTATCATTTTCGCATTGAATAATGAATTTTGTGTATCACACATTGTTGTAAGCACATCCCAAACAAAAGTTCTCAATTCCCTACAACGTTTTACAATGAGGATTTTCCGTGACACAAATTAAAAAAAGAAATAGTTCCAAATGACTTCATAGATGGCGCTTAGTAAAAGCCGAGAGAAAAAATTCCATACAAAAAGCAAAAAATTCACGGAAATGCACAGAAATAATTTTTTTTTAAAATATAAGCAGAAGAAACACAAATTTCACACACACTCTGATGATATTTGACAATATTTGCATCCTGTTCATGATAAGGACTGTCACATAACTATGTACCACTACACTGAAAGATTTATAATCCAAGCCGGATTTTTCATGCGAAATGATCCTTAACTGTCATATTTGTTGTGTTGTCACAGTTGTCATAAATATTTAAGATTATTTTTTACTGTTTTGTGCTTTTAAACTCAATAGAAATGATAAAATGCAACGTGTACAATATGTGGAAGTGTTTCATAAAAAAATATTCGTGGAATATCGTTCCTTCGGTAAGCAATACATGTTTTTTGACGTGCCCAATGATAATATACAATATCGTGTTTTTTTTTAAACAATAACCATTATTAGACTTTTGAATGCTATTTATCAGCAATATCATTATTTATTTTATAAAGTAGTGTATTAATTATAACCATTTCATAAGAAATACTACAAGTAATTTATTAATTTCGTAAATAGCATAGATCATTTGACAGATCCAGTTTTGTTTACTATGGCTGGGCCGAATCAAGGCAAATATACAAATTTAGTACATATTTTATAAAAATCTCAGGAATTCTTTCTTGAAGATTAAAATGCACATTTTATAAAAATACTGACAGTGAATTTTATTTCAGGACAAGGAAAATATGCCAGAAAATAATACCTCAAGAAAGATAACTGTTATGGGGACTATTTCTCTTACGTACTACGAGTACCAGGACAGTGAATGGACGCCAGCAACCATCAACATCATTGCAATGTTTCAGTGCACGTGATTTTTAATAATAATAAATGTGTTTGATTTAATGACTAATATTTTTTCACAAAAGGAATAGAATTTCCCATCGTAAAAAGCTGATGCAGATCCGTCCGCATACCGCGCACGGCTTAAGATTCGGCGTCTCAAAATTTTTGGTTTTGCTACACTGTACTGAATATAATTAATTATATTAGATCCGACCCTGTATTCTGTCGTTGTGTGAATAATAATCTTAGTGTGTGTTTTTGCCATGCAATTTCAAATGACATGTTCAGTCTGCTTACTATTATTATATGTCTGTGCAGAAATAGCATTTTAAAAAAATAAAACTTAGTAAAAAAGCTAATTATTAAAAATAAAAAACACGACTGACAAGTTTTTACACAAAAAGTACATACAAACATAAAGTAATATACATTTTTGAAATCGCCTTTTAAAGCCCTTCAATTTGATACCCCACTCGATAAGATTGATCAAATTTAATTTTTTTGGTCTGCTATTTATCGCATATATAATCCGCCATTTTGTTTTTATGATGACGTCATATAGCCTATGTCACTCGGAGGAATCTAAAAATACCTCTCACATCAAAATCTGTTAAGCCGTTCAGGACTTATGGTGGAATAAAGAAACTTACATACATACATACATACATACATGAACCCTGAAAACATAACACTCCTTTTTTGGTCAGTCGTGTAAAAAAAACAACTAAAAAGTATCTATATTGTGATTTGTGCAACTGTCAAACTGTTATGTGATTTTTTCAAGAAAAAGCGCACCATATAGGTTCAGCCATTATTACGACTCGGCTTATCAAAACGCTATCTGTTGAGACTTTTTTTACTGATTTTTTTCTTAATTAGCTGTCAGAAAAATCGCTCATTACTTTCTAATACATATTTTGAAGGATATACAGTATGTCAAATATAAGTTTGTATATCAATGGAGGCCGCCACCAACGCTTTAAGAAATAAATTTTAATAGCTCAAAAATTAGTTCGCGTCCCTGCCACGCGCCAACTTATATACAGCCCCGCTGTAAACATTTTAATTAAAAAAATCGTTGCGGTGTTGCTTTCAGTTTTGAATTTCGAATTATTTCGGCAAAAGAGGTTTAATTTTAATACGGATAGGTCAGAGCCACCATCTTGATTTAACCATAATCGCTTTAACAACTTTATGATTGGCTTAATTACATAAAGGGATAAACAAATTAATTTCATTTCGTGTTCTGAAAAAAAAGGAAAATTATATATTTTTCTTCTTTGTAAAAGACTGACAATTTGATTCAAGTTCTAAAAACTACCTAAAACAAATTTTGGGTACTTTTAGAACTTGAGATAAGTATATGTTTTATAAAATTATTTTGTGCATCTGTGTGCTGGGCCATGAGCCGTGTTTGCGCTGCATGCTGTATTATATTATATTTTTTTGGTGATTAAATTGGAGGTCTGAGATATTTTATTTAGATCAATTTTTGACAGTTTTTGTAAAGGGTTTGGTATGTTATTGGTCTGGCAGCTTTGAAAGGTGTTTATTATATTCTGATCACTATCCACCACCCGTTTACTTATTAGAGTACTTTATTTGCCAAATGTCAAAAATGTAAGGACTATATATATTTCTACTTATTTAATAAGTCAATAATGTTGATATTTCTTTTTTGATTAAGCTTTCATAGATAATTCATTTTCAAACATAATATTCCTACGTATTACAACTTCAATACACAAGAAAACTCTACCACTAGTGTACTGTATACTATAAATTTATCGAAGTTTTTTTTTTCATTTTTGATCTAATATTTTGAAATAAAATGCTTTTGGTAAAAATTGCCCTGGTTGTTATTTCAAAATACGAGTATATAATGAATTTAGAACTCAGTACTCAATAGGTTTTTTGAGAAGACTTGTAAACAGAGGGAAAAATATTTAAACAAAGACACTTTACTTATTTATTTTCTTAAATTTGACATTTTTCCTTATTTAGTTTTGAATTCTTTGCGGCCAGCTCAACACAAATTACATAGACATACTATAAATTGATTATTGTAAAAACCTTATATAGTGTTATATAGCTTAATCTCTGTTCTTATTATTTGTTGTATTTATATTGACAAAAAAAATCTTTATCCATGGTCCGTATGCGCAAAGATCAGCGCGTATTAGGTTGTTTGCGTCAAATGTTTGTAACTTGTTATCGTCGCGGTGACATCTGTGGCGCGACGAAAATGTAACAAGGGTACAGGGTGATTAATTAAATCCGTGCTAAAAATAAACGAAACAGGCCTTTATGAAACAATAAAAAATCTTGACAAGGAATTTTTTGAATTTTGTTGCGAGTTTTTCTGTTTCTGTCTCTATGTGCTAACATTTATTCTTTTTTAGTGTCCTGTATCTCAAAATGAAACAGGAATCCTTATTTTACTTATATGATATCCACGGCGCATTAGTTGACACAACAAATCATTGTTTCTATGTGTTTTTTACCCTATTTTTTTTTTAATCTCTAATGTCACACTGATGGGAAAAGGCCTCCCCTCCTCCTCTGGTTCGCCAATCCAATCTATTCAGTGCATGCTCTCCAATCTCTATTCGTGCCCTATTGTTATCCCAAAAACAACCACTGCGAGTTCATAAAATTCGATTGCTGTTAAAAATGCACCCATTAGGGAACTCCATCGAATTCGATTATAGGTATTCTATTAATTTGTAAAATTTAAGTAAGTTGCAATCAAAAACAATGTTATCTGGACCATTTCGGGCGGCAAAAAATGTGTAAAAGTTTGCATAAATTCCTCAAACATACTACACACTCTAAAATGTTTCTAAAGCATGTTTAAAATTTAAAGTACATTGCTCCGGAGTCGAGTCTCGTCGCTAAATTGTGGAAAAAGGGAAAAAGAGAGAGAAGTGAGGCTGCCCCCGTTGCGAACGCTTTGTTTGTGACATGCTGCATTCTGTATCTGATAGAATTAATATTTTAGCTAGTCCTTGTTTAAAGTAGACTATGTTTAGTTATGTCATGTGAAATTTGTATGTACTGGTTTGGGTTTCGCTCACATTTTTTTGTTTTTGTGGTATAATAAATGGCGTGTGTTTTGTCAACATTATAGTGTTACGCATATTTTTAATGTTGTATCAATAATGAGGATAGCATAATGATAACTTCAAGCCTCAGCAGTGAGGAATACGATTAAGAACGAAGAGACTTTTTATCAACTTGTATAACATACAAACGTTTAGATTAATATTAAGTATACTTTTAGTAAACATTACACATATCTCATGGAACCATAAAACAAACAACATTACAACATATAAGGCAATTCGTGCACAAACTGGCAGACGCACAAAGTATGTGAGGAAATATTTAAACTTCAAATATGATATTTTGTCATGACGTGTTCCCTGTGTCATTTCTTTGCTTTTTCTCCATTTTTGTATCAAAAACAGCGAAGTTCTCGGTAACTAATTACATTTTTTTTCTTTTGTTGCCAAATTCCCGGTGCTGGCACGTTTCTGTCGAAATTACCACAGAATTATTAAACAATGTTTTCGATTGCAGCAACAAGTGACAGGTGTTCATGTTATTATATTAGAATTGCTGGTAGAAGACAGAAGAAACTTTTTCCCTCACCCTGTAACCCTGCAAAAATCGTGCGCACCGTACCGAGATTTATTTTGTTATATTTTAATTTTGGGAAATTTCTCATCAGCGGCGGCTTCCGCTCCGAATAGAATTTATTCCCCTCCGCCGCTCAGATATGACTGTAACGATATTTCATACGCCGAGACACTTTTAATGATACAGCGTATGAGGTAATGGTGGTGAGATATTTATGGGTTAGTTATACGATTTTAGGCTACTTTCTGCCAGTCGATGTAGGTAGATATATGAAGACAATTTTTAAATAAACTTAATTCTTATGACTTACTAAAATTACTATCCATAGAATTGTGCGAAATAGTTAATTCAGAAAATTAAAGAAATCTTGAACGTTTACTTCGTAATTAGCGAAGGATTCAACAATGGCTTTCAACAACATGCTATTGATTTTGAAATAAGGCGACTACAATTTCACGTTTCGTTGAAAATACCCTTTTAAAAAGGACTCAATCTATAAGTGACTAGCGTATAAGTGATAATTTTCAATGTATAACATCCTATTTTTATAAGCCTATAGTATTCTACTATTATATTTTGTCCTTCGTTCTAGTTCGTGAACATATGTATGACTGTTAATTGAATTGGTATGAGACAGAAATAAATGGCGTACTTATGTGTATATTTAGCATTTGGTGTGTGATTTCTTTAAAAATTACTACCTCTGGGGAGGAGTTAATCTACATCATTTTCTTTTTTTTTTAATTGTATGATTATACATATACAAACAACTATATGGATCCTAGTTATCTGAATATACAAGATTTTTATTTTTTTAAATGTAAATCATCAGATAACAATGAAATAACTTTAATACTGATGGATACTAATGCGGCTGCCGCGCTTCTGTAGCGCGTCGGGGATGTTCGCCGAAGCACAAGTTGATGGCTTTGATGCCATATTGAGAAAGAGGGTGGCCTCCCTGATGCGCAGAGTGCGTGACAGCGGCAACAGTCTCCTGAAGGTTATTGCAGACTTGGTACAGGGTACAGGGTCTTTTTTGGCACACTGGACCAGTCTGAATATAAATCCGAAGAAAATAATATATTTGTAATTTATTTAAGTACTTACTAACATTATTTTGCATATGGATGTTTGTCTGAAATAAAGAAATTGAAATTGAAATTAATGTTATAAAATGAATTTAATGTGATAATGGCACCGAAATAATAAAATGACGAAGCCACATTCAGTTAAAACTACTTAGTTTGAATTGTCTTGTCTTGATAAAGACTACTTTAAACAACAGTTTACATAAATGTGAAATTTATAGGAAAACTGAATATTTTTATACCACAAGTAAAGTAATTTCACGGCTACAACTCAAGTTGCAGTTGATTGAGAAACACAAAAGCGCTAATAAAGCACCGGCGGAGCTTTCTCCGATGAGTGATCATTGTTTAAGTCGCTCGGAACGGATATCCGTTTTGGTATACAATTCATTTAAATGACTTCTCTTTAGTATTGCTGGCAAGAATATTATAGTAGGATGGCTCAGGACAGAGAAGGTAGGCGTAAGCGGAAGGATACAACCCAGCAGTGGATTACGGAAGGCTGTTGATGATGATGACTTCTCTTTCTGATTTGACGCAATCACTTGTTTTAAGACAATTCAACCCAAATAATAAATATGACCGGACGACTTCCGCTACCTAAAGGCAATCCAAATAATGTTTCTTAAACAACCGATATTATCCGCACAAAAATATCTTTTTAAGATTCCAATTAAATTGACCTAATTCCAATGCTTCCCACATCCCGCCAAAACAAAATCAACCAAAATTCAGTGCTTCCCACATCCCTCCAAAACGAGGCAACTCCACATAGTGTCACGGGAACACAACCCTGAGTGCACTCCGTCTCCCAAATCGTTTTCAAGTAATTGGCCGTTAGCAAAATTAGGTCAAGTCTCGCTCCATACAAAATTGCAACGTCAGGAACCTTACTCTTTGGGAGTCCAACTTGCTTTAATTAAGGATTTGCAAGATGCACCTGTTAAAATAATAAAGTTTGATCCTTTTGTATGGACGGGTTTTTGCTGAGCGGATTAAAAGAAAAGAAAAATGGCTATTACTCGACGAAGAATAAAATGTACCGAGCTCACGATCTAAATAGATGGTTCTCTATAAAAAAAATAAAAGAAGGAAAAATCGTAATCAGTAAGCGATTTTCCCGTTTTGAAAATGCAAGTATAACAGGCAGTAACCACGCTATTACCATTAGGGTTTGTCATTTAATACACACAGTAGAAACCTAATTCCGTATTCCCGGAAGCGTGTGTAACGAGCGTTGGTGAATGCAAACCGGTTTGCGCTGGATAGAACCGGCTCTGTGCGGATTCAATCGACCGCAAATAAAGTCCGTTTACATTGACTTGCAGGACTTGATGAGTTCATACGTATACCCGAGATTTTTTACCAAAAGTCTTTTTGAAAAACTTTCAAAAACGGCATAAGGCAAAGTTTCTAAAGCACGTTTTTATATGAAAATGATTTTTGTCAAACTAAAATATTTTCTGCAATAATATCAATATTATTTATTGACTTCCAAATTATTGCAGTAATTATTTTTTGTACTTATATAACGTACTAGCTGTTGCCGCGGCTTCTGCCCGCGTGAGTTTCGCTTAGACGAAAAGTCTTTTTGTGTTCCAAACTGTTTCAGATGTTTCGGATCTTCGATTTTTATACGTCTACAGAAAATAATCATCTGATTAATCAAGTTTTGCTAAGGCGCCATTTCCATATATGTTATAATGTAGCTGGTCTCTTGGAGTTATTCATCAGATGTTCCTGATCTTCAATTTTTATACGTCAGCAGAAAATTCTCATCAGGTTAAATTATTTTTGCTAAGGCGCCATTTCCATATATGTTATAGTGTAGCTGGTCTCTTGCAGTTCTTCATCAGATGTTCCAGATCTTCAATTTTTTTAAGACTTTTGTTAAGGCATCATATCCATATTATCTATACATATAATAAAACAGTAAAAATATTTTGTCTGTACATTTAGTATTTTTGACTGAAATGGATAGAGGGACACCTAAAAACAATAATAGAAAGCAAAAAATTTTTTTTGGAATTTCTTGTCTGTCTGTCTGTCTGTCTGTCTGTCTGTCTGTCTGTCTGTCTGTCTGTCTGTCTGTATGTATGTACGCGTTTCACGCAAAAACTACTTAACGGATTTGAATGAAACTTTTTTTGTTGTATAGCTATTAAGCCTGGGCAACATATAGGCTATAATTTATATTGAAAACTGGAACACCTGATGAAGAACCATAACGGAACAGCTAAACTATAAGTAATATGGAAATGGTGCCTTAACAAAAATCGTTCAACCTGATGAGCATTTTCTGCCGACGTATAAAAATTGAAGATCTGGAACATCTGATGAAAAGCTCCAAGAGACCAGCTACACTATAACATATATGGAAATGGCGCCTTAGCAAAAATCGTTCAACCTGATGAGCATTTTCTGCTGACGTATAAAAATTGAAGATCTCGAACATCTGATGAAAAGCTCCAAGAGAGATTTTTCATCTAAGCGAAACTCACGCGGGCGAAGCCGCGGGCGACAGCTAGTAAATAAATATATATATACGGACAAATCACACAGATTGAGTTAGCCCCAAAGTAAGTTCGAGACTTGTGTTATGGGATACTAACTCAAAGATACTATATTTTATAACAAATACATATATATAGATAAACATCCAAGACCCAGGCCAATCTGAAAAATATCATTTTCCATCTTGACCTGGTGTGGCAGTCTGGCGTTAGGCCACGGAGGTCGTCAAATATTTCTTATAGTTTAGCTGTTCTGCTAGTTCTTCATCAGGTGTTCCAGTTTTCAAAATCAATTATAGCCTATAAATATGTTGCCCAGGCTTAATATCTATACAACAAAAAAGTTTTATTCAAATCCGTCTAGTAGTTTTTGCGTTAAACGCGTACATACATACAGACAGACAGACAGACAAGAAATTCCAAAAATATTTTTTTGTTTCTATTGTTCTTTTTAAGTGTCCCTCTATCCATTTTAGTCAAAAATACTAAATGTACAGACAAAATATATATTTTAACTGTTTTATTATATGTATAGATTTAGTTCCACGCATATAAATAATAATAAATAATTATTAGTTTAGAAAGGTAGGTACTAAAAGTTTATGAGATTTTAAGACTTGAAATAAAAAGTAAATAATGTGTTATATTTGAGAAATAAGTAGTTCTTCGAAAAAACTAGTAGACACGAGAACGAAAAACTAACCACACGTAACCAAATTAAAATAAAATACCTAATAATATCATTTTACATACAATTTTATGTGTTTTGCCTATGTGTGCTACGACCATGGCTACACGCAAAGATGTCCATGTCCACTTCTTGCACCGTAGCTGCTACGGCGTCGTAGTTCTGAGTGCTACGCCAAATTGATACGGTGGTGTCTACGCTGCCTGTTTGCTACGCAATTGTACTACGCTTTCGTAGCCATACCTCTACGACTACCGTCATTATATTCCATTTCATTAAATAATTGTAATTCTTCGAAAATTCCTCTTCCAAGTCAGTAACCTCGACTAAAAACAAACTGGGTTTTAAACTGTGAAATAAAAATCCAGTCTAGGACAGCTGAAATTTAGCTGTGCATCCTGAAATTCGAATCCTAGTCGATAGTTCCTTGCGCAACTGAAATTCATTCTCAATTGAAATTTGAGTGTCGAAATTTGAAACGTTTGTAAGAGGGTGTGATATTAATGAAAATAAAAGTAACTTTATTATTTTAACATTTTGTTTGTTTGATACAACTTTATTGCACATCAACACATATATCTCTTAATAGGTGGGCAAATATAAGCTGAAAAAGTTTTAGATTTTTGGCAAAGCAACGCAACATCCTTATTAAATTATCTTGAGTTTAAAAGCCACCTACTTTCTAAAATGTGCAAGCATAACTTTAACATCACTTGACCTCTAAGTTATTGTTACTTGAGTGAGGCAAAGTAATCGTTATTCAAAATCAAATACCGTAAGCTTTCTTGCAGTTTTGATCGGAAATAAGTAAGTTTACTTTGATGTCATTATTCTTTTTTTGTAGTTTGAAACAGTTTCCAATGGAACCATTATGGAAATTGCTAAGTGAAGTTTGAAAATGTTTTGCTGTTGTTAGCTTACGATGGTTGTACTAAAAATTGTTGTTCTAAAAATTTGTATTCCAATGGTTGCAGGCGTATGTAGAAAGATATTTCCATGCTATTTCTGTCAACTTACAATAACATGATCGATTTCTTATGTCGTCAAAATAAATTCACGTTTTTTTACACGAATAGGAAAAAAGTTACTGTATATATTTTAACTCGGAATAAATAGAATAGTTTTAACTCTACAAATCAATATCCTACTTCCTACTTATCCTACAAATATTATAAATGCAAAGTTTTGGATATAAGTTTGTGAATTTATGAGTTTATGAGATGTACAATCTCCTGAACAGATTTTTATGAAATTTGTCATAGGGGTAGGAAAATACCGGAAATAGCAAATTTTTATTTCGAAATTCCTACGGGAGTAAAGTTCCAAGGCGCGGCTAGTAAGTATATAAAATTTCTTCCGTTACTGATTCAATAAGTGACTGACAGACAACGCACAGACAATACTACTGGGCGTAGAAAGTATAGGGAAGCACTAAGAGAGGATTTCCCGAAATTTCCATGGGAACGAAGTCCCATGCTATTCACGAAATAAATGTTAACAAAACAACAATTGACCGTTGGTCTCGTCTTTCTATGTCCTCTTATTAAGAGACTAAAGAGCCAAATATAAAAATATTTTGTTCAATTTTTATGTTAGTATTCAACGAACCACAGTGTAATAATTAGCAGTCCAAAGAGTAGCAGAACATGCAGTATTCAGCGCAAAGACGCAGTCTAGCAATTAGAACAATTGTTTGCAGCGGTGAATACTGGGACACGCGCTGTTTAGGTTCGTTACATACGGATGCTATAGACAATGTAGGACAATAATAATATTCATCGTTCTGGTATTTATTTTACTGCGGACGACTGAATTTTTAACTAAAATAATGATTTTCATCCACCTATTTTTACTAAAATCTTATCAACATAGTTATTTATTTAATAACTTTATTACACAAATTACAAAAATTATGTACAAATGGTGGACTTAGCGCCATATGGCATTGTCTACCAGTCAACCATTAGACCAAACAGAGAGTAAACGATAGAATAGAATAGAATGATTTATTTGCAGCAACATGGTAAATTGTTACATGATGTACATGATCAAAAAAAGTAAAGTCCAGCACGTTGCACCATCACTGGCATGCAAAAATTAATTATACAATTTAAAAGTTTAAAAATAAAATGATAGATATAAATTAAAATGTCAAACAAAAATAAAAGTTAATGTCAATTCACATATTATAAATGCATATATTTTGACGTTCATAATAGGTTTTTTTTTTAATATATTTTATAATAAGATTATTTTCCAAATGCCATAAACTCATCCATATTATAAAAACAATTCTCGAGTAGCCAGTTTTTAAATTGTTGTTTAAATAATTTTGTTGGCAACGCCCTTATATTAATAGGAATATTATTATAGGGTTAAATTTCGTTTTTAATATTTTAGTATCTTATGGTACTAAAATATTACTATAAACGGAACACTATTATCGAGAGGAATCCGGAGAATTTTAATCTTGTGTAATTATTTACTACAAGTTTCACTGCAATAGTCACTAAAATATTGTAATATGGTATTAGTACGATACTAAATTCTGTAACTGTCATTTTAAAATTGCAATAGATTTATATAGTAAAGTATTGAATCTATACACGATAGTTTCGTCTTGAAAAACATTTTCATGCTTCTAAAACTTATTTCAAAATTATTTGTACTTAGAAAATCTACTTGATTTTTTAACCCGCTAAACAGCGGGTAATGCAGTAAAAGTAATGTAAACATAATCATAATCATTTATTCCTTTAAAATATGTGTTTACAGGATGGTCAATACAAACATAGTGTCAAACATATTTTGCCAGCTGAGGCGTAGGAAATTTCAATATTGTCAATAACAAAAAATGAAAAATAAACTTCAAATGTCAATTAAATTACAATATCAATTAATAATATTATTTAAAATTAAATGAATTTTGTAACATTATATTTTAGCCTCAAGAAATTCATTAACACTATAGTAACGTTCCTTTATCAATAAATCATACACTGCTTTCTTAAACCTTCGAAATGGTAGACATTTTATAGAATTAGGTATCTTATTATAAATTTGTATACACATAGCGTAACAATTTTTATGATACATCATTGTCCTTGGTATATGAGCGTGCACCAGTCTATCTCCATTCCTTGTGTTTAATTTTAAACTATTTATGAAGGCAAGGGAAATGTATCCCCGCGATACATTTCCCTTGCCTTCATAAATAGTATAAAATTAAGCTTTACAAATTTCACAATTTCTAATATGTATATACATGGTAGTGGCAAAATATTAAATTTTTGGAAAAGGGGTTAACATGATATATAAGGAGCAACTCCTGCAATAGCCCTCACACATTTTTTTGAGCGATAAAGGCTTTATTTATGTCAACACTGTTTCCCCAAATAACAACACCATATCTAAGGACTGACTCAAGTACCCATAGTATGCAAAAAGGGTAGTTTCAAGAGTTGCAACTTTTCGCAATCTGAATAATACATAAACATACCTATTTAGTTTGCAGCATATATTGTCAATATGTGTCATCCAATTAAAACTGTCGTCAATCGCAATACCCAAAAAAGTTACAATATTGGCATGATTTAGAGATTGTCCATTATATATGACATCTATTTCTTTTTTTCTTTTTAGACCTTTATTAAAATGCATATAGTTTGTCTGACTCAAATTTACGGAAAGATTGTTCTCATTTAACCATTGTTTTACAGCATATTATTTGTTTGGTTATTTTATGACCATAGTATATCAACAAGCTAATTATCCATACTAATATTATAAATGCGAAAGTTTGGATGTGAGTTTGTGAGTTTGTGAATTTGTGAGTTTGTGAATTTGTGAGGATGTTTGTTACTCAATCACGCAAAATCTACTGGACGGATTTCGATGAAATTTGGTACAGAGGTAGATAATGACCTGGAATAGCACATAGGCTACTTTTTATCCCGGGAAAAAGCACTGTTCCCGTGGGAAATTCACGCGGGCGAAGCCGCGGGCAAAAGCTAGTTAAAAATAAAGACGACTGGATAACTCACATAACCTACTGTACTCCAAGGAATTCAAGGAATCTAAAAATACCTTTCACATCAAAATCTGTTAAGCCGTTCAGGACTTATAGTGGAAGATAAAAATTACATAATATACAGTGGTGGACCTACAGGGTGTTTTTTAAATCATTGGCATCCTTTCTACTGGTGAAAGTACTCATGAACATGAGCAACTTTTTGTATGGGATCGACTCAATCCGATGGAAAAAAAAATCAGCTGTTCCATACTATTGTTACGAAAACGCACGGGCGCTGTCTAGAAAAGTACGTAAACTGGAATGTTCTAGACTTACGCTTCGTGAACCCTCTTCGGTTCTAGAAATGACCGGCGGTGCAAGCAATAATAAGCCTTACGTACCGAACAGATAAGGTTTATAGTCGCTTGCAACATAAAGGAAAAGGACAGCCATGTGTGAGAGCGGGATAGCAATATACTCGATCGTTCGATACAGTTCGGCCGCGAATGTTCGACAAGTTAGTAGAGCGAGAATTATCTGCCTATATAAGCGTGGTTGTTCAGCGCCGAGGCAGTTCATCTTTAGACGAGCTAAGAGAAAGATCGAAGTGATACAAGTGCGAAATACTAAGTGACGACTCTGGCGATTAATTACTGGACTCTGATCATAGTGTTTGGACAATTTGGACAACGTTGTGAGGAAACCATTGTAACTTTAGTGTGGTGAACTGAATAAAGTCTCATCAGCGTCATCAGGTGTTTTTATCCAAATCACGGACCAGTAGCCCGTAACATTTGGTGTCAGAAGCGGAATTTGGAAAATGCCATTGACTCCGAGGGACAACGACGTCACCAGCGAGGGTGTCAAGACACGGGCGCAGCGTGCTGCTGAAGCTTCCCCACTGGATCTACGAACCAGGCCACCCCCTGTGGCCCCGCCCACTCAGAGGGAGGCTCCGCCCACTGGCCACGCCCACCAAGCCACACCCCCTATGACTCCGCCCACTGGCCCCGCCCACCTGGCCCCGCCCCCTCAGCAGGCCACGCCCACCTTTGATTTAACGGGTCTGATGAGGATGTTAGAAAGTAAATTCACTGCTCAAGAGCAACAAGTTAAGGCGCAAGCTCGAATGCAGGAAGAACTAAAAATGGATCTTGAACAAAAAGTCCTGTCGGCGATTAGCGATGTTAGCGGCGCGGTCGTAAAACTTCGCAAAGATATTGATACAGTGGAGAAAAGAGTCACCAGCCTTGGGAATGACGTGGACAACATGAAGACCGGGTTTACAGAGTTAGAGAAAAAGGTTGTTCGTCTGGAGACCACGGGGGTAGCAGTCGCACCAGGTGGTTCTGTCGCTGCATATGGAAGACCCAATGTGAAATTGCCCCCATATGACGGTACTTCGTCCTGGGCTGCGTACCGGCAACAGTTCCAAACCATTGCTACTGCAAACGGGTGGACAGACGGAGATTGCCTTGCCGCTCTCACCGGTGCTCTTCGAGGGAAAACGGTGGACGTTCTAGAGGTACGCCCGAACGCTGGATTTAAAGATCTCCTGGAGGCTCTTGAATCCCGATATGGAGACAGGCACCTGGAACATGTTTTCAGAGCTCAACTGCGTGACAGAGTCCAGCGCTCAGGAGAAGGACTTCAGCAATGGGCTCTAGAGATAGAGAAGCTTGTCAGGAAAGCGTACCCATCAGCAGAGGTGAACATGGTGGAAACCAACACCGTGCAGGCCTTCGTTGACGGCATCAAGGACCTGGAAGTAAGAGCTGCCGTAAGGCTTCGCCATCACGCCTCATTGAAGGAAGCACTGGCCCACGCCTTGGAGGTTGAAGCAGTGAGACATGACTTAACCCAGATTAACCGAGTGCGGGAAGTATCCGAGGGGGTTAAAGGAAGGAAGTCTCTACTGATGAATGGCTCGGGGATGAAGTGCTATAAGTGTGGTGGGAGAGGCCATCTGCAGTTTGATTGCCCTCAAAAGGAAAAGCGGTTGCTGACCTGGGAAAGACGCAACCCACAATCGGACTCTACAATCTTATGGGAAAAAGAAATGAAAAGCCAAGAAAGTAAGATTGTAGCCCTACAGGAGAAGCTGGAATTAAAATCTGCAGAACTGAGCTTATGGCAGAAGTGTGTTTCTGAATTAAAGGATAAAATCAGAAAGTTAGAAGACATGCTCAGCAAGGAAAGGGAATCGGTCAAGAGACAGGGCTGGAGCAACAGCAGGCAGCGACAGCGAGACAGGAAGCGAAAAGTTTCGCGGAATAATGACTGCGAGGAGATTACTGTGAAAGTGGCTCATGCTGCCCCTTTTGGATGTGTGGAAGATGAGGTAATAGTGAATCAGGAAAAAGATGATGATCTTTATCCCCTCATCACATGGAAGTTAAGGAGCAACACTAGACCAGTGTGGAGTGAAGTTGCACATATGAGCGCTATCACTAAGGCATACTGGGCACAATGGGACAGCATTGTCTTACAGAACGGAATACTTTACCGTAAATGGGAGCGGACCAACGGCAGAGAGTTCCACCTGCAGATAATTGTTCCGAAGTGCAAGATACCAGATGTACTCCGTGAAGTTCATGAAGGTGTTTCAGGAAGACATCTTGGCACTAAGTTGACCTTAACAAAAATTCGGGAGAAATTCTATTGGCTCCATTGTCGGAAAGACGTGCAGGATTGGTGCTCTAGATGCACTACTTGTGCTATGGCGACGACGCATGGCAATAGAAGACGACTAAACAATGCTGGTTCTCTGGCGAAACGGATTATTGACGAATGAGCGAAGAGTTAACTCAAGCATATTTGAGAAAGGCGCTCTGGTCTGTCTGCATAATCTAACTCGCCAAAATGGAAAGCTGCAGAGCGGTTGGGAAGGTCCATACAAGGTGGCTACTAGGATTAATGACGTAACGTATAGGATTGAAGATCAATCAAGAGGATCATTCAAAATTGTGCACATCGACCGTCTGGCGAAATATCACGGTAGTAATGATGATGCTCGGGACGAGCATCTCTAAGAAGGGGGCAGTGTTACGAAAACGCACGGGCGCTGTCTAGAAAAGTACGTAAACTGGAATGTTCTAGACTCACGCTTCGTGAACCACTCTTCGGTTCTAGAAATGACCGGCGGTGCAAGCAATAATAAGCCTTACGTGCCGAACAGATAAGGTAAGTCGCTTGCAACATAAAGGAAAAGGACAGCCATGTGTGAGAGCGGGATAGCAATATACTCGATCGTTCGATACAGTTCGGCCGCGAATGTTCGACAAGTTAGTAGAGCGAAATTATCTGCCTATATAAGCGTGGTTGTTCCAGCGCCGAGGCAGTTCATCTTTAGACGAGCTAAGAGAAAGATCAGAAGAGATACAAGTGCGAAGTACTAAGTGACGACTCTGGCGATTAATTACTGGACTCTGATCATAGTGTTTGGACAATTTGGACATCGTTGTGTGGAAACTCTTGTGGTGAACTGAATAAAGTCTCTTCAGTGTCATCAGGTGTTTTTATCCAAATCCACGGACCAGTAGCCCGTAACATTATTTTCCAATACCTACTCACCCGAAATGTATGGAACAGCTGATTTTTTTCCATCGGATTGAGTCGGTCCCAGAAACACTTCATAAGCATTATGGTTATATATATTCTACGTCCAATATTTGTTTAAAATAAAAATTGATATAATTTCATTGGAGGTAGGTATCATTATTTTACAGAACACCTACATTAATCGTATACGGGTTACCCTAGTAACACATGGTCTCTTGTCTCTCCACATATCACTGTCCCTATTTGATAGCGACAGCGTAGAGGCCATGTTATGCTGAAGATATATAGGTTACAGAACAAGGAGACAAGGATTTCGACATAGGAGTATACGCACTACAAGAACTTAAATAATTAGAAGAAGTAACAAAGAGTGTTTAGGCAGTTATGCAGAGTGGCTTTATTTGTACGCATATGAAGCTTTGAGTTCATCACAGAAAAATGAAGATAAATAGGTTTTTTTTAATAGTAGGCAAACGAGCATAAGGGCTTGCCTGATGGTAAGCAATCCATAGGTTTTTTTCATTATAGAATAGTAGGCAAACGGGCATGAGGGGTTGCCTGATAGTAAGCAATCACTGCAGTCCATAGACACCAACGACCCTAAAAAGGTCACTGATGCGTTGCTGACAAGGATTTTACAAAACTGAGATTAGAGGCATCAATCCTAATCCTAACTAACATAAATGCAAAAGTGAATTTGTTTATTTATTTGTTTGTTACCTCATCAGGCTTTATCTACTGAACCTATCTTCCTGAAATTTCGTATACACGTAGAAGTAATGAGAAGGACATAATAAGTACCTTTCATTCTGCGAAAAAGCACTTTTCCGTGAGAGATTCACGCGGGCGAAGCCGTGGGCAAATGCTAGTAAGAAATAAAGTCGTCTAGTCTACACATCGTATACTTACTCTAATCTAACAATAATTCTCCTCGATGGCTGAGGGCGGGCCATTGAGGTATTTTGACCTCTATTCATATGAAGGTGTAACAAACACGCACTTTTGAGAGATTTCGTGTTGAAAGGGTAATAAATAACAAATGTACCCAAATCTATCCACATCTTTTATATTATTTGTCTACTAGAATCATATGAAATATGACAATACTTGACGATATAAATAGGTAGGTATCAGGTAATCTATTATCATGAAAAGACTAACTTTTGAATTATGTCTTTAATCAAAGCATAACTACCTAAAATTACCATCACTAAACATATACTTACTCGTAATATACATTTTATATAATAGGTACTCGTATACTAATAATCTAAAACAAATTGTAATAGATTAATTCTTAATGAGTTGAGAATCGTACTTTCTTTCGAGTGATATATAGTGCTACGAAACTTTACGAACGTTTTCTGAAATACTATAGGATTTCGAAAACCAGCTAATACATTACTTCATCGAATTTCTATCTTAAAAAGGAGCCATAAAAAGAATAAACGAGAATGCCGTCATGTATGGACACAAACTCTAAGGAAATTCTAAACAAATCGGCACACGCTCTTTTGAATCTAGCAAAATTGAGTACGAATATATTCCATATTCATACATCAGCGAACTCTAAAGACATATTGTATCCTTTGTCCATCGTTGCGTACGAACGCTCTTGGACCTTTGAACTAAAACTTGAACGAGTTTCAACAACATGTCTACAGCTCCAATTTGATGTAAAAGATATCTCTGGATTGATTGAAGTATTCGAATGTAGAATTAATTTTTTTTACAAAGAGCATATTTATATTTTAAGAACCTTTATTACCGATATCCAGACTTAGTAACAGACTATTAAATTATATTTATCATACAATTTCAAATTTAGGACTAATGCAAATAATTTTTAAACAAGTAGGTATATCATATAATTTGAACACATTTAAGAGGTTACCTAATAGCTGTCAGAAAGTTGGACCACAATCCTGCCCGAGCAACGGCCATTAAACATAAAGCAAATCTAATTTACCCACATTTTTATAGTATTCTGGGTGATTCATGGCTCACCTTGGACACCGAGTATTTGAGTTCAGTATTAAATGTCTCACAAATGAAGAGTTAGGAGTAGTTAACCTGTGGGGTTTTGGCCAAATGTCTTACCAAAATGGTTATCATACCCTCTACTAGGTCTGAGTTAACATATTTAGTACTCGTACATTGCTCATAATCTATTTACTAGTGTGTTAACGTCTGTTGTTGCTAGATGGTCTCGTTTTTTTTTTGTTCTCGTGTTTATTTTATTATTATTATTATTAATGATATTTGATGAGAATTAAGACATGTCACGGGCGATTTTAAAAGTTTAACACCAGTCAGTATTAGGTGGTATAATTTAAATAAGAAATCAATTTTTGCTATCGATTTTCGTTAATTCTGGAGTAGAATTTTTCGTAGCCCTTATATTGCACTTCCTTGATTTTTATTACGTATCTTCATTACGCGTCGATAATAATTTTGTAGAAATTTTCTATAGAATAAGATTTAGTATTTATCTATTTTGCAAAAAATAAATATAAAACTTAACGTTAAAATAAAACAAATTACAAGCATCGTGCTGGTTAAACAGATGTCTTCATAGGTAGGTGTATTAATACCTTTAGTATTAAATGATGAGCTGCAGACGAGCAAAAAAGAAGTTAAAAGCAACGATAATAGATACATTGTGATAATAATAATCCTCTAAAATAAATGTAAAAACATTTTATTATTAATTAATTATATATAGATGTATACGAAGAAGAATAAACAATGGTTGTCAATTATGACGAAAACTGTAATCCGGTCACTGAGGTCGGTCGTAAACTAGAGCGAGTGACCTCTGTCATAACGCAGTGGTCACAGAACAAAAGAATCAGTGGTCCAACTCTTCGGAATTGTGTTTTATACACGTTGAGATATTTTGATGATTAGTTGCGCCTTGAGGTACTTTCACAAAATTCCCTTGAGATTAGAGGATCGAGGATCGAGATCAGAGAATTTTGTGGAAGTATCTGAAAAATCAATACAAGCCATTATGCTATCAGTGTACTTATGTCCGCAATAAGACATCAGGTGACAGGACAGTTATTTAAGAACACGCAACAATCGCCTAGCTTGATAAAAGTGCGACTGGCAGATTTATTTTTTATAAATCTAATTGGTACCAGCAAATTCTGCAAAAGCAGTGTGATACTCCGCAATAGCACCCGTTGTCGTCGTCAGCAACATTTCCGAATTTCTTTGAATAATAAATTTATGGAAGAATTTTACAAAAACGCTGTGTCAAAGAAAATAATGGAATATTTTTATACTGCGGCATGTCATCTTTAAGCATTCTCGCCCACCTTTACGACTGCCCCAGCGTATGTGACAATAACTTTTTATGACGCGCTCAAGATCAATCCTAAATGCCGGGTACGCTCGCCTTGCGGGTCGAATCTATGAATGAATAACTTGTAGTGTATTCATGTTTATTTAACTTTTATTCTTGTCTATTTTACTATTATAATTACTTATTTAGCTCAAAATGTTTTTTTTTTACACTTTCTGTAGTAAAATTTCTACGTTGCTAGGGAATATTTCTTTAAACTTACCGCTATATCTTCATTTTTGGTTATTTTATGATATTTTGGTTTTCCCAACATATATTTCGTGTTTATTTCCATTTTTTTATACTTAATTCTTAAAATTGTGTAAATTTTTACTTGCGTTTTACATTGTAAACAACTATGATTGTCAAACGTTGTCGCATGTCATTTATTTTTTCTAAAATTCTATAAATTTCTATGTATACCTTTTCGCAAATGTTCTAATTTCGTATTTTATTTGAAAATTATGAAGCAATACGAAATTCTAAATCGAGGCCTATATAAAGACACTGAATGTCAGAACGGGTCAGTCTTCACTTCTCCGAGAAATCGGAGCGCGGAGCGAAATAAAGGTCTTGTCCCGGGGCCTGCTGACCCCGGGACCCTGCAAGCCTTCGCGTCGTAAAAACATCAATCTAAAAACTCATTGAAGACCTTGTTGCTGTGGACCTGAGGACCGTACCGTACCGTGAGGAAATCTAAACCTCATCGAAGACCTTGTTGCTGTGGACCTGAGGACCGAAGCCGGCTCTCATTACCCATCGGCCGAGAGCATCGGGCTCCCATTACCATCCTACTGTGCCTGCTGTACCGTCCTGTACCGTCAGTAGAGGATAAGGCAAGGCCACCTACTACCTGCCTGTCGTGCCTACTGAGCCGTCAGTTGTGGATAAGGCAAGGCTCCCTACCGCCTGCCGTGCCTGCCGTGCTGCCCGTGTCCTCGTCCAAATTCCTCACCCTACCTTATTTCGTTACCCCAATACCCCTGTGCCGCGTTACCTCAGTTTTTTACTTAAACTGTATTTTTTTACTTCCATTATAAATAAATTAATATTTCCTTAACAAATCTGTTATTACTACATAACAGTTGGCGCCCATCGCATCTTTTTTGGCTCTGTCTCTCCCTTCTAAATTCTAAAAACACACCTACACGTTCTCTTAATTTTGGCTTAGATTCTCGACCTTAAACACTAAATTAACTTCACACTGGTCTCTTTTTCACATTGAACTCATTAATACTCAATATTTATTCAATAAATATTTATTTTATTGACTAACTTTGACTTGGACTTAGACTCTATAACTTGACTTTAACTCTTTACTAAACTAAGGTACTATACTTAGGTACTTTACTTTGTACAAGTACTCCTAAACTTCTACTAAAATGTCTCGTCCAATTGCATATAGTCTGCTCAATAAAGCCGAGTTAGAATACGAAGTCAAGGTTAGACTGGAAGAACCAGCTGATAAGCTCCCTCAATTAAAAAAACAAGTCGTTTCGCTTACACAATCAATATTGAGCGATGACATAATTGATTCTCCTTTGCCAGTTGAGGATGATCTCAATGAGATTGAAGCTACATTAACTTACACTGAATTAAAATTAGTCTCACTTGAGTCGGGTAACTCAAAAATTCTCCTAAAATAGAGACTTATTTAAATCATCTACACTATCGCTTAGATAGAATTGATTTAGATTTACACAGTGATAAAAAAGAAGAATTTGATGTCCTCAAAGATAAATTTGTCGAACTTGAAAAACGATTTGAACCTTTTACTTTTCTGAATGCAGAGCAAAATGTTTCCACGCCCACTCCACCCCTTCCTCAAATTACAACTTCACCTATTCCTCAATCTTCTTCTACTGTTCTCAGTAGTTTCAATCCTGAAATCCTACAAAATTTGGTACTTCCTTCTTCCTTAAACGACCTAAAAAAAGATTTGCTATGATGGTAAAACCTGTCCGAAATCTTTTCTTCAAAAAATAGAAGAATTTCGTATTTCTCGAAATATTTCGAAAGAGAAACTTCTAAACAAAGCTTTCGAAATTTTTACTGACAATGCTTTACATTGGTTTAGATTTCAAAAAGAACTAAATTGTAATTTAACTTGGGACGAAGTTACTAATCTTTTGATAAGAGACTTCGGTGAACCTGACTACGACTATAAACTACTAAATGCCATCAGGAATCGAACCCAAGGTGACAATGAATCCATTGTAATTTATATCTCAATTATGTTCGGTATGTTCTCACGTCTTACAAAAAAACTTTCCGAGTCTGAGAAACTCGAAATTTTACTAAGGAACATAAGACCTTGTTATTCGATGTTCGTAGCCTTAAAAGATGTTGACTCTGTCGTTTCTTTGATCAATACCTGTCAAAGTTATGAGAAAATTCTAGATAGAGATAAAAACTTTAAGGAACCTGATAATGAAAATAATTCTTTTAGCTCAGAATTTAATTATAAATTACCTTCCCCTTCTACTTCGAATGCTAAACAATTCTTCAACAAAAATAATTTTCAGTCTCAGTTTCAAAAACATACTTACTTTAATAAAAATAACTCTCAGCCTCAATCGAAGCAATCTGTAAATACAATTAATAAGTCTGCTAGTGTATCTCCTAACCCTAATATCTATTGCGTACGCTGTCGTACCAATGGTCATTCTCTTAACGAATGTGTGGCGTACCTCCACCATAATTATTTCCAAAATGTTTAATGTGTAATATTGTTTTTATTTAGTTATTGTTTTTCGTGTGGAAATATTGTCCCGTGTTAATTTAGTCCTAGTTTAGATAATAACTTACTAATACTAATAAATTAATATTTAATTTATTATACATAGCTTTGTATAAAAATATATTTTAGCATAGCATTATTAATGATAATTAATTTCATTATTTATTTAAGCGAGTTTGTACGTTGACGCGGACAAACGATCATTTTTACTATAGTGATCGTGCGCGCGGCCACTGCGTGCAACGCTGACCTTCATGTGTCCTCCGGTCGCTAGGCGCGGTGTAACCGCTAACGCTTGGCCGGAGCTCCAGTGCGAATTTGATCTCTGCGCTGATCGCATGTCCGACGTCTCCGTATTTTCCCGCTATTTCTTACGCGCTGCGCTTACGCATCTAAGTTCTTTTAAATTCTTCTTCTTCTCTCTTATTCTTGCCTCTTCTCACTTTCTGAACTGTATCTGCATTTGTGACTGTGCTTGCTGTGTGCAATAATAAAACCCTTGTGTTGCTGTGCATTTGGACTACATTCATTATTCACCATCACACACACCACGATTCATCCTGCCGCTGTGAGGACATTTCATCCCTGCTTGTGCTCAACTGGGGACCCTCGGGAACACTGAAGATGGGCCTGGACGATTCTGTAGAGGAGAATGTGAAGTCAGGAGACTTTTAGAGTGGGCGTAAAAGTACCGCCATTTTATGCCGAAAAACCCGCACTTTGGTTTGCGCAGCTAGAAGGCCAATTCCAGCTGGCCAACATTACTTCGGACGCGACTAAATTTTTCTACGCGATTGGCCAATTGGAACCCCAATACGCCTCAGAAGTGGAAGACATAATTACCTCACCCCCTTCGAGCAGCAAATATGAAAAGCTCAAGGCTGAGCTCACCAAGAGATTGTCAGCGTCAAGGGAGAAGAAGGTGAAGCAGCTTCTGGTCCACGAGGAGCTGGGAGACCGGAAACCGTCGCAGTTCCTGCGTCACCTGCGGAACTTGGCTGGCCCTGGCGTCCCCGAGGAGTTCCTGAGGACAATCTGGACTAGCAGACTGCCATCTGGAACGCAGACCATCATCGCATCCCAGCTAAAGGCTTCACTGGAGGAGTTGGCTGAGCTAGCCGACCGGGTCCATGATGTCGTCACACCCACGCTACAGGTAGCTGCTACGTCGGGAGTCGCCTCATCTAGCAGGTGTACCGACCTCTAAACCAGCAGATAGCTGAACTTACAAGAGCAAGTTGCAGCCCTATCGAGCAAAGTGTCGGAGATGTCGAGAGGCGGTCATCGTCGGGCAGCCGGGCGAAACCGAAGCCATTCCCGATCCCGTAATCGCTCCAATTCCAACTACCGGCGGTACCCTACCTGTTGGTACCATTCGAAATTTGGAGAAAAGGCGGAAA
This sequence comes from Ephestia elutella, assembly GCA_018467065.1. NCBI lineage: Eukaryota > Metazoa > Arthropoda > Insecta > Lepidoptera > Pyralidae > Ephestia > Ephestia elutella. The sequence goes on along the minus strand of CM031578.1, from coordinate 1,533,038 downwards.
GGTGCGTGAAACCGTGTGACTTCGATTCGGGAAACGCAAAGGGCAATCGGTAATGGCGGCCGACGACGATTGCGTAACAACCGGTCGCTTATTTGTGACAGACAAACGAACAAAAGTGCAGTTTTTAGTTGATACTGGCAGTGACCTTTGTGTATTCCCACGTACATTTTTCAAAGAGCGTCGGGCTCGTAGTGATTATGATTTGTGTGCGGCTAACGGTACTACCATAGCAACGTATGGACATGTTAACTTAGTTTTAAACATAGGTTTGCGCCGCGACTTTGCTTGGCAGTTTATGGTAGCTGATGTAACAAAGGCAATAATAGGTGTAGATTTTTTATCTTTCTACAATTTAGTAGTCGATATTAGAAATCGTCGTCTTATCGACAATAATACAAGCCTCGCGACCGTGGCTTTGCTTGCGAGACCTGCGGATGTCATTTCTTCGGTCAAGTGTGTTACTGGTGAGTCAGATTTTCACAACATTCTTAGGGAATACCCTGACATTACTCGCCCTAATGGCACACACCGCACACCGAAACATAACACAGTACACTATATTCGTACTACACCCGGCCCACCCGTTTCGTGCACACCACGCAGACTGGCTCCGGACAAGTTGAAAATAGCCAAGGAGGAGTTTTCCACTATGCTCCAGAGTGGCATAGCTAGACCACTCCGAATCTTCCTGGGCTTCACCCTTACACCTTGTCCCGAAAAAAAATAACGGGTGGCGTCCCTGTGGCGACTACCGAATGTTAAACGCGAGGACTGTACCGGATAGGTATCCTATTCGTCACATTCAGGATTTTCCCACAGTCTTTCAGGATGCACCATATTTTCAACCATTGATTTGATGAAAGCCTATCATCAAATTCCCGTAAATCCAGCTGACATCCACAAAACTGCTATTTCTACACCGTTTGGGCTTTACGAATTTCCGTTCATGACGTTCGGACTTCGTAATGCCGGCCAAACCTTTCAGCGTTTTGTGGATGACATGCTGCGGGGCTTGGATTTCTGTTATGCCTATTTAGACGATTTTTTAGTTTTTCTAGGAATCCAGAAGAGCACAGAAGACACCTCCGTACGCTCTTCACCAGGCTGCAGGAATATGGCATGGTCATCAATAGTTCAAAGTGCGTCTTTGGTGCTTCAGAGGTGGTTTTTCTAGGTTACCTAATATCAGCCGAAGGTACGAAGCCCCTCCCGCGAAGGTTGATGCTATCCAGGATTTTCCCGCACACCTAAAACCGTACGTGAGCTTCGACGGTTCCTTGGGATGCTTAATTTTTATAGGCGGTTCATTCCAAACGCTGCTGATCATCAGGCTCCCTTAAATATTCTGTTGGAAGGTTCGGTGAAGGGTTCACATCCTGTAAATTTTACCCCAGAGGAGATGGAAGCCTTCCAAAATTGCAAGAGAGGTCTATGCCAGGCTGCGCTTCTTGCACACCCCGATTGCAATGCCAAACTATCTGTGGTGACGGACGCATCCGATACAGCAATAGGTGCTGTATTGCAGCAATATGATGAGGACAAAGGTTGGCAACCACTGGCTTTCTTCTCCAGGAAGCTGAACCCAGCGCAGAAGAAGTATTCGCCTTACGACCGAGAGCTTCTGGCCATATATGAGGCAATCAAATACTTTCGCCATATGGTCGAAGCCAGGGATTTTGTGGTATACACTGACCACAAACCATTATGCTTTGCCTTCCACTCCCGCAAGGAAAACTGCTCTCCGCGTCAGTTTCGTCATCTGGACTTTATTTCCCAGTTTACAACAGACATTCGACATATTGCAGGTAAGGACAACGTCGTGGCTGATACCTTGTCTAGAATCGAGGAGATCGCACAGCCCGTTGGCTTAGGTCAAATTGCGATCGCTCAAGGCTCAGACCCAGAGCTGCGTCTTCTCCTGGACAATACCACGTCGCTGCAACTGAGGAAGATGAAACTGCCAGATGTCGAGTTGGAGTTATACTGCGAGGAGCGTGATGGGAACGTGCGACCCTACGTCCCCAAGGTGTATAGGCGACAAGTATTTGATTGTCTTCATTCCCTCAGCCACCCAGGGGCGAATGCATCTGTAAAGCTGGTTACGGATAGGTACGTATGGCCGGGAATTAAAAAAGACTGCCGAGAGTGGACCAGGACCTGTCTCGCTTGTCAGCGATCAAAGGTCACTCGGCATGTCTCTTCGCCACTTTCCACATTTAACCTTCCCAAATCCAGGTTCACTTCGATCCATATTGACCTGATTGGACCCCTTCCCTTATGTCAGGAATTTCGCTACTGTCTCACGGCAATTGACAGATTCACGCGGTGGCCTGAGGTAGTACCACTTAAGGAAATTACAGCAGAGGCTGTAGCTAAGGCTTTACTGCATGGCTGGTTCTCCAGATTCGGCTGTCCTGCTAGTATTGTTACTGATAGGGGTAGGCAATTCGAATCTGCATTATTTAAGCGTCTTTCTGAGCTGGTAGGTTTTCAGCATAGGAGGACTACCTCTTACCATCCAGCATGCAACGGCATGGTGGAAAGGTTCCACCGGCAGCTGAAGGCCGCGATAACCTGCCACTCAAATTCAAACTGGGTAGATCCTCTTCCTCTAGTGTTGTTGGGTATCAGAAGTTCATATAAAGAAGACCTCACTACGTCATCAGCGGAACTCGTGTACGGAGAGCCGCTTAGACTTCCGGGTGAATTTTTTCACTCTGGCAGAGAGGATACTACTGATATCACGGACTACTTATCGCGTGTCAGGAATCTGGTCCAAAACATTAAGCCAGTACCTGCTTCTCGACATGGCAAGAAACCCGTATTTATATTTAGAGACCTGGCTACAGCGTCACATATATTTCTGCGTGACGATACTTGTCGTGGGTCCCTAACACCGGTCTATTCCGGACCTCATGAAGTGTTGGACAGAGGGATAAGACATTTAAAATACTGATACGTGGCAAACCGGTCACAGTATCTGTAGACCGCATTAAGCCGGCCTACATACTGCATGACACGGACACCACTCACGATACCCCTGTCAACACCAACACAAATACACACACTAATACACAAACAAACACACAAGTCAGACCATCAGAGCGCAATACCTCTTCTGAACGCCAAGGAAATGATATCCGAAGAACTCGTTCAGGCCGTGTTGTGCATTTTCCCAACTATTATCGCCCTTGACGGTCTCTGGAGGGGGGTGATGTGGCGTACCTCTACCATAATTATTACCAAAATGTTTAATGTGTAATATTATTTTCATTTAGTTATTGTTTTTCGTGTGGAAATATTGTCCCGTGTTAATTTAGTCCTAGTTTAGATAATAACTTACTAATACTAATAAATTAGTATTTAATTTATTATACATAGCTTTATATAAAAATATATTTTAGCATAGCATTATTAATGATAATTAATTTATTATTTATTTAAGCGAGTTTGTACGTTGACACGGACAAACGATCATTTTTACTATAGTGATCGTGCGCGCGGCCACTGCGTGCATCGCTGACCTTCATGCGTCCTCCGGTCGCTAGGCGCGGTGTAACCGCTAACGCTCGGCCGGAGCTCCAGTGCGAATTTGATCTCTGCGCTGATCGCATGTCCGACGTCTCCGTATTTTCCCGCTATTTCTTACGCGCTGCGCTTACGCATTTAAGTTCTTTTAAATTCTTCTTTTCTCTTATTCTTGCCCTTCTCACTTTCTGAACTGTATCTGCATTTGTGACTGTGCTTTCTGTGTGCAATAATAAAACCCTTGTGTTGCTGTGCATTTGGACTACATTCATTATTCACCATCACACACACCACGATTCATCCTGCCGCTGTGAGTACATTTCATCCCTGCTTGTGCCAAAAATGTCCTCCAACCTAGATTTTTAATATGTTTTAAATGTGGTACAAAGGATGTTAAAACTCCTGATTGCCCTAAATGCAATGCAGGCAAATCTTCAACTAATTCAAAAAAAACTAAAATGTGACTTGGATAATAAATTTAATCATAAAGATTGGAATGATTGGTTATTAACAATAAAAAACTTTTTCCTCTGTTATAGAACTTCTTCTGTTCTCTATGAGAATGAAAAGGATTCTAATCGTCCTTTTATCAATGTATCGATTGATAATGTTTCATTATCAGGACTTTTAGATAGTGGCAGTTCTTTAACTATTTTAGGAAAAAATTCACATCTTGAAATTCTGAAATTGGGTTTCTCGTTATCCAAGTCTAAGTCGGTTGTTGTGTCTACTGCTAATAATCATAAACTCAAATCTCTAGGTCACTTTGATCTTCCTATTACTTTTAATGGTCAAACTCACTTAATTAGAGCTTTCGTTTTCCCAGAAATAACTCCCTCACTAATCCTTGGGGTAGATTTTTGGAAAAAGTTTAACTTAGTACCTAACTTATTTTCTACAATATTTAATAATAATTGTCTTGCAATTTCAGACGATAAAAAAATTTTACCTTACGATAATCTTTCTAAATCTCAGAAGGATATCGCTGATGATATCATTAATCGTTTTAAAAGTATTTCTTTTGAAGAAAAGGGTGAGTTAGGTCGAACTAACCTAATTTGTCATAAAATCGATACTGGCGATAATCCTCCCATTAAACAACGCTCGTATAGACTTTCTCCTGTAAAACAACATGCGCTAATCAACGAGGTTGATAAGATGCTTGAATGGAAAGTTATCGAAAAATGTGAGAGTCCTTGGTTATCTCCTGTTTTAATAACCCCTAAAAAGAATGGCGAATGGCGATTCTGCGTCGATAGCAGAAAACTAAACTCTGTTACTCGCAAAGATGCTTATAGTCTTCCTTTAATCAATGAAATACTGGATCATTTAAAAAATGCTAAATACCTTTCTAGCATTGATATTGCTAAAGCTTTTTGGGAAATTCCTAAATCCTGCTGACAGAGATAAAACAGCATTTTATGTGCCTGGTAGAGGGAATGTACAGATTTGTTGTCATGCCCTTCGGACTAACTAATGCTCCAGCTACTCAACAACGTCTTATGGATACGTTATTTACTCCTGAATTTGATAATAAAGTCTTTTGTTATCTTGATGATATAGTTATTATTAGCGAATCATTCGAGGAACATATATCGCTTCTAATCAAAGTATTTGAAAAACTATCTTATGCCGGTCTAACTATTAACTTTGAAAAGAGTGTATTCTTTAAAAACGAATTAAAATACTTAGGATACGTGGTAACAGACACGGTCTTTGTGCTGATCCTAAAATAATTGATTCTATTCTGGAATACCCTATTCCATCTTCTCGTAAAGAAGTTCGTCGATTTTTAGGAACATGTAGCTGGTTCCGTCGATTTATTCCTAATTTTAGCACTATTGCTGCTCCGTTTAATAAACTAAATAGTGGTGGTAAAAATGCTGCTAAATTTATTTGGAACTCTGAAGCTAATCAAGCTTTCCTGAAATTAAAAGAAGCTTTAGTAACTACACCAGTACTTTCTTGTCCTGATTTCAATCTCCCTTTTTCAGTGCACACTGATGCATCAAATTTTGGTATAGGAGCTATGCTTACTCAAATAAAAGAAGACAAAGAAGTTGTCATAGCTTATATGAGTAAATCTCTTAATAAAAATGAACAAAACTATTCTACTACAGAGAGAGAAACCCTTGCTGTTATCACTGCTCTCGAACATTGGCGTTGTTATTTAGACAATGGCAGACAATTTCTCATTTACACGGATCATGCTGCTCTAAAGTGGTTTCTAAATCTGTCAAATCCTTCTGGCAGACTTGCTCGATGGACTGTACGTCTATCTTCTTTTAACTTCATTCTAAAACATAAAAAAGGTAAAGAAAATGTAGTACCGGATTTGTTATCTCGTTCAAAAAATCTATCGGATAATAAAACTAACTTAAATGTTTCAGTTTTAACGGTGGAAGAACAGTATAATAAAGTTTTACAAGGCTGTCAAAACAATCCTGATAGTTTTCCAAACTATACTATTAAGGACAATAAGCTTTATCGTCTTTCTCGTTCCCTTCATACTATAACGGATGACTTCGTATGGAAAGAAGTTCCTCTTCCTGGTGATAGAGAAAATCTGATTAAAAGTAATCATGGTTTGCCTGGTGAACCTCACCTTGGAATTTTTAAAACCTATAAAAAACTTTCTCTTTTATATTATTGGACAGGAATGTTCAAAGACATTGCTCAATTAATAAGTGAATGTGAGTCTTGTCTTGCTTATAAGCATCCTAATCATTCACCTTATGGTCCCATGGGTAAACCTAAAGTTTGCTCAAGACCCTTCCAATGTATTTCTCTTGATTTAATGGGTCCTCTTCCCATGACAAGAAAACGCAATCAACACATCCTAGTTGTGAATTGTTGTTTTACTAAATATACTTTAATCTTTCCCCTTAAACGTGCTATCGCCAAAGATATTATCGAATGCCTAGAAAACTTTGTATTTCTTATACATGGTGTACCTCAAACTATTATTATGGACAATGGTTCTCAATTTCAATCTAGAGAATTCAAAAAACTTCTGGATAACTATAAAATACCTTTTATCTTTTATTTACCTCATTATTGCCCGCAAGTCAATCCCACTGAAAGGTATAACAGAACTATTGTTACGGCTTTAGCGTCTCTTGTAGGTGATGATCATAGATCCTGGGATATTTTTCTTCCAAAAATCCAATATGCTATGAACAGTACAGTTAATGCAGTAACGGGTTATTCCCCAGCATTTCTAGTTTTTGGCAGGGAAACTATCAGCTGTGGTTCTGTTTATACTCCTACGAATAACCTTGACGTATTTACTTTCTTACCTCGTGATATTTAAGTTAGTAATATAGGATTACTTGCGACAATTTTTGACAAAGTACAAGTAGCTCTATTTGACTCCCATACTAAAAATAGTGTTCGATATAATTTACGACATACTATAAAAGAATTTAATGTCGACGATTATGTTTGGCGTAAGAACTATGTGCTCAGTAATGCCGGTTCTTACTTTAGTGCCAAATTAGCTCCTAAATTCGTTCGGTGTAAAGTTATACAAAAACTCTCTCCACTGGTATATATCCTTGAGGACGCTAGCGGTTCTCGTGCAAAATGGCACATTAAGGATATCAAGACTTAGAATTTATTTTAATTTTACTTTTACTTGACTAATGTATATACTTTATTTTTTGTTTGTTCCCATCTTCATTTACTAGTTACATTTTTGGCATTTTCTCATTTCCTATCATTTTCATTGTTATCATCGGCTCTTAAGCCTCTAAAGAACTAAACTAAAAATGTTCTTCTACATCTCTCTACACAATCTTGTGTTGAGTCTTTACCTTGCATTACTTAATGTGCACTACTCTCTTTACGCAAGTTTGCGTTGCATACTCTTTATTTATTTCTTTCTTTGAGCGGTTGACAACTCATAAAATAAGCCCTTGTTATACCTAAGAAATACTACTATACTTACATACATTCATTATTTCCTGTATATATTTTCATCATATCTTTATTATATTACTTTCTTTCTAATGAGCGGCTGACTACTCATAAAATAAGCCTTCAGTCATATCATATTCATATATCATTCATCATCAATGGGATTTCAGCGTGAGCGGATTACAACTCCTTAAATAAGCCAACTGTTACGTAGTACTACTAGGCAGGTACTTATCTTGGAGTAGGAGCCATTGACTGTGAGCCCTACCCCTAAGTTTGATCGATTTTAGTATGAAAGGTTTATTGTAATATGAAAGATTTGGTATGATAGGCTGGTATGAAAGTGTTGTCTATTAACCTTCAAAATTTTCACCTAGTGTTAAAATTTTCAGGGGTTTTGGGGGAAATGTAGTGTATTCATGTTTATTTAACTTTTATTCTTGTCTATTTTACTATTATAATTACTTATTTAGCTCAAAATGTTCTTTTTTTACACTTTCTGTAGTAGAATTTCTACGTTGCTAGGGAATATTTCTTTAAACTTACCGCTATATCTTCATTTTTGGTTATTTTATGTTATTTTGGTTTTCCCAACATATATTTCGTGTTTATTTCCACTTTTTTATACTTAATTCTTTAAATTGTGTAAATTTTTACTTGCGTTTTTTCATTGTAAACAACTATGATTGTCAAGCGTTGTCGCATGTCAGATTTTATTTTTTCTAAAATTCTATAAATTTCTATGTATACCTTTTCGCAAATGTTCTAATTTCGTATTTTATTTGAAAATTATGAAGCAATACGAAATTCTAAATCGAGGCCTATATAAAGACACTGAATGTCAGAACGGGTCAGTCTTCACTTCTCCGAGAAATCGGAGCGCGGAGCGAAATAAAGGTCTTGTCCCGGGGCCTGCTGACCCCGGGACCCTGCAAGCCTTCGCGTCGTAAAAACATCAATCTAAAAACTCATTGAAGACCTTGTTGCTGTGGACCTGAGGACCGTACCGTACCGTGAGGAAATCTAAACCTCATTGAAGACCTTGTTGCTGTGGACCTGAGGACCGAAGCCGGCTCTCATTACCCATCGGCCGAGAGCATCAGGCTCCCATTACCATCCTACTGTGCCTGCTGTACCGTCAGACTGTGCCTGCTGTACCTGTACGTTTTTCTGAGTCAAGAAACTGGCAAATACATGGTAGATACTAGCAATTGGGCTTTCTAAAAATTAAATATAACGTATTTGAAAATATTAAAGACCCTAATAGAAAATAAATTCAAAGAAATATGCAACAGTTTTACACCAAAACTGACAAAGAAATTCATGAACTCAGATTGAGGAGCTTAAAGCTGAGTCCCAGCTTATATAGTGATTTGCGGAATGGAGGTTACAGCGGTGGTGCGCCACTTACCTGCTAACGCATTCTGTTTCGGTACTATATTTACAATTATATATGGAAGATCTACTATTTAAAAACTACTATTTAAAGAAACTATTTATATAGGAAAGATCAAAACCAGATAGACTTGGACTTTCCTGTATTTTTGGTACTATAAACGGTTTGACTAAAAATCTAGTGCAGAATTTATCTTTTTGCGACCAAACCTTAAAACCGTGATGTTAACAACAGTGAATTTGCGCGAACGACGTTATGGGTAAAAGCTACTAAGTTATAACAAAATAAGGAAGTTCGAATTACAGGATTATATAGTTGCATATCGTGGACAAAAAGCTATTTTGTTTCCTCTAATTTGCCACTTACTGAACTAAATTCAGTGCCGTATTTGAATAATATTTCGAGCTATCACAGCTATGCATGCAGCAGCATAAGTCAAGCTAAATAAACCAAATTCCAACAAATAAGCCGGGCGGTAAATTCCAGTTTTAGCTGCCACAAATAATATTAGCATTGCGGAATGTATCGGCTGGTTGATGCAACCTATTTGTATAAAAAGTTTAATTATTTGGTTATATTTCAAAGATTATATAGGAAATGCGGGGCCTTAACATAAATTATATTTTCGATTTATCTATACATATACATATAATAAGACAGTAAAAATATTTTGTCTGTACAGTTAGTATTTTTGACTGAAATGGATAGAGGGACAGTTAAAAAGAATAATAGAAAGCAAAAAAAATTTTTGGAATTTCTTGTCTGTCTGTCTGTCTGTATGTATATACGCGTTTCACGCAAAAACTACTGGACGGATTTGAATGAAACTTTTTTTGTTGTATAGCTATTATACACCTGATGAAGAACCTTAACAGAACAGCTAAACTATAAGAAATATGGAAATGGTACCTTTGCAAAAGTTTATCAATCTGACGAGCATTTTCTGTTGACGTGTAAAAATCGAAGATTAGGATCATCTGATGAAGAATTCCAAGAGACCAGCTACACTATTATATATATGGAAATGGTGCCTTAGCAAAAGTCGTTCAACCTGATGAGCATTTTTTACTGACGTATAAAAAGACAGGACACGGGATAGGCCAAGGAGGGACTCGGGGTGGTACACGGGAAATTGTAGATAACGAGCAGACGAAGATCGTTTATTGAATGAAATATCACTTTTGAATAATTTTAACACCGCGACTGTACTACGAGTACCTAATATATTCCCGCGGGACACAGGATAACCAAATGGCTGAAATTTTGAGTACTGGAGTTTAGGTTACTACAGTTTGGAATACAAAAAGATTTGTCATCTAAGCGAAACTCATGCGGGCGAAGCCGCGGGCAACAGCTAGTATTTTATAAAATCTTCATCCTTCTTACATTTTATCAATAAAGTGGTGTCAGCTGCGTATAAAATAGACTCGTGAATGAGGCATTTCGGCAGGATGTAGAGTAGGAACGACAACGGAGAGAGCAGTCCTCCTTGTGATGATCATTTTGCCTTTTATAGATACAGTCACTAGCACATTTACTTACCCTAATCCAACAGAAAAAATGTCATGCAGTTGACTTCTTTATTCTTATTAAAAACAGCGACAAAATAAATAATATGATAGGATCAATGAACTGTACTATAGGCCATTTTTTTACAATGACAAATTATAGACACAAGTCCAAAAAATATTTTTCAACTATATACTAGTCTTGTTTATACAATTCTCTTTGACTGTTACCAAAGAAGCTGACGCCTTAACAACTGTAGGTACATACTTATTGAAAGTGACGTCATCCTTTTATAGTGATATATAGATTTATATATTTTGACACAGTTTTGTTAAAATGTCAGCCGCATTGATATCGGAATCTGTCAGTGTCATGGCGTTTAGGATAACGCTATGCAAAGTTTGCCGATGGTTTGATGGATCGACGAGCATTCTATTTTTGTGGTTTCATGCAGGGTTGTTGATTCCTTTTTTTTCATCTGCATGCGGAAAACCATTAGGGTTGGGAAAGTAGGGCTTTTTGGTTTTAGAAGTATTTAATTTTTAAAACCATGTAACATTTCTTATTTCTTTTTATACCTATTGCAATATCAACCTACCCGTATATGTTTGTGTCAGATTTTCTTCACAGCCTCTGCTATATATATATTTGTATAAATACCCCCAGATGGTGACACTTCATTTTTTTACACGACTGACCAAAAAAGGAGTGTAATGTTTTCAGGGTTCATGTATGTATGTATGTATGTAAGTTTCTTTATTCCACCATAAGTCCTGAACGGCTTAACCGATTTTGATGTGAGAGGTATTTTTAGATTCCTTGCATTCCTCCGAGTGACATAGGCTATATGACGTCACCATGAAAACAAAATGGCGGATTATATATGCGATAAATAGCAGACCAAAAAAATAAAATTTAATCAATCTTATCGAGTGGGGTATCAAATTGAAGGGCTTTAGAAGGCGATTTCAAAAATGTATATAACTTATATGTTTGTATGTACTATTTGAGTAAAAACTCGTCAGTCGTGTTTTTTATTTTTAATAATTAGCTTGTTGTCAATTTTAAAAGCGAACGTTAAGACATTATGCCATGAATCAATGCTGTTGACACTCACGCATTTTCCGCTTTCAATCAATTTCTTTCGATTTTGCTGCTGCATGACAATGACATTGTTGTGACTTATGACTGATTTCCACGATTCCCTCTCAAAAAAAAATTGTGTTTGTTTACCAGACTCAGAATTTTCTGATTTTTTTTTTTTGTTAACCCAAAGTACAACAAAGGGTTAGATTGATCCAAAACCAAAGTTCAAGTGTGGTGGTTCACAACGAGAGAGAGTTATTACAAAAATAACAAAGCTTTTTATCAAATAGTTTATATCCAGATTAATCAGGCTCATACTACAAATTGTCAAAGCCATTAAACCATCCTCAGCGCTTCAACATACCCCTACACAACATACACGTCCATTAATAAACCACAGCATAAAATCAACTATACACACTTTGTTCCGAATAGGTAGTAGCCAAATGAAATACTACTAAACTTTCTTAGCATGTGCCATGGTCGTCGTAAGATCATAAATTACTCTCGCGCCACAGTTTAAAAATGTTTCAAAGAGAAATTTATTCATTCAGTCAGTTGTACTACAAAAATGTACTGGAAGATTGTGAACTGTGTCAGAGTAGCTTTAGTGGTATTTATGCAGACTACGATCAGATATGCGGGGTCGACTGTAGTAAATCATAGCAAATGTATTTGGCAGTAAAATATGTCTGAATGATAGTGTACGTGTCCCGATGGGCGACGGTCATTTTCTTTTATATTTGGCTGGCTTTAGGGTCGTGGTGTTGAGCGTTGTTGTTTTGGAGATTGAAGGAAAGGGGGTCAATGCCCTGACTTATGACTAAGCCAAATTTACTAATTGTTTATAAAGGTGATAATATGTATTGAAGTAACATTATTGTTACACTAGTGGTTCTGTCAGAACAGTAGACCTCGCGAGCCCTTCCACGAAATAACCGATATTTTACCGTGTCCCTGGCTAAAAAGAGTTTTGAAACCAACCTACCAATGCTGGAAAGAAAGTAAAAAGTTCTCATATTTTACCCATAAGCCCAAAGATGTTCTTGTGGTTGGTCAATACCACTAAAAAAAATACTGAAACCTGCCTTTTTGCCTCAAATAATATAAATAATAATAAATATAGACGGACAAATCACACAGATTGAGTTAGCCCCAACGTAAGTTCAAGACTTTACGGGATGCTAATTTAACAATACTATTATTTTATAACAAATACATATACATAAATATCCAAAACCCACGTCAATCTGAAAAAGATTATTTTCCATCTTGACCCGACCGGGGATCGAACCCATTAGGCCACGGAGGTCGTCAGACGTCAGAAATGCATGGTACCTATTGGTTATATGTATGTATATGTTATTTGCGCAACAAAATTGAAGTTCAAAAAAGAAAGTTCAATTTGAAATCGAATCTCTCTGATTAGTAGGTATGTAGGTAATATATATATTACTTTTTTTTATAATAGGATTCTAATCATACAATGAAGTTTTTTGATATCAGATTTATTTCAAGTGTTCAAGATAATTCTACCATGAAAAGCAATCCACAATACAATACCATTAACCAAATAAATACACACAATTCAAAGCCAAGCAAGACAAAAAAAAGCCATATGATTTTTAAGAACCATTTAATTTTATTTAATAAATAAATCAAGTCACTCTTGTAAACGTATTAGCGATTTTGCGAGTATTAAAAGCTTTGCTGCGCCATCTATTGATTTTTTTGTGAACTATCGTATGAGAATTTATAACATATGGATTTATAGCGGTTTTATTGAATTTCACTATGTTGTTCAAACAAAAAAAATGCGTCTTAATAAGAATAACAAAAATGTCTAATGACATTTTTGAATTATTTTTTAAATAGCTGAGATATGAGGTTTTTTTTATATATTTCGGCCATTTTTCAAAATTTCGAAAAACTGGCTCGACTAAAAAATTCTATAAAATTACCGAACCTGTTTACAAAATTTCATGAGAATCGGTTCAGAAATGCGACCTGTAGGCGATAACATCCGGACAGACAAAAGAATTTTCGGCTAGTGGAAACTGAGACGCTTCGCTCGCTGCGCTCGCTCGGTCAATTATGTTTGGTGTAACGAGTTCTTTTCATCCTTCAATTGCTCAAAAATAGGGCACCGGAGGTAGGTCGTTATATTAAAAGAAACTATAGTCAGGTCTTAAAAGATTTGCATTTTATTTTTACGATCGAAAGCCTGCCTGATATCGACCCCACATAAAAGAAGGAAGTGACGAAGAAAAAAGACAAAAGTTATCTTGTATAACTTCAATATTACCATGTTTATAGAATTTTATAAAATACTTCTCGATAAATATTATAAATATTAATATTACAATTATTTCACTAATTAATTATATAATGTTGTGAATTTTTATGTTATGACATTAAATGCTTTTCATGTAAATGAACCTTAAAACATATTCCGGATATTTTCATGAATCAAACGTAGAGGTATTAAGAATTTAAAATTTTAGTGACCATTATTTTTACTTTTTGGAAATATCTATATTGGAATACATTGTATTAAAATCTCCGGCACAAAGGACGTCGAATGCTATTTTCAGTTAAAAATACAAAATTGCGGGCCATACACATTTCACGTTCATTCGATATGAGATTCAGTGGGTTTCTGATTTTAAGCTACAAATCCATTGCTTTGTAACAAAAAACAAAACATGAAAAAAAAAACATGGATAACGTTTTTAGGAACGTAATATTAAATAGTACAAATGTTTCTAATAACCATATTGAAAGCTACAAAACCTTTATGAACACAGTACGGATTTTGTGTTTGAAATAAACTTATCTGTTTGGTATAAAATGTAAACAAGATAAACCGCAGAGATTATTATCTAAAAAAATTATAACAAATTCATAGTAAAATATTTATATGTCGGAGCGTTTACATTAGTTTAATTAACCGTGGTTTATTTTGTTAGTTAATCATTTAATCAATGGTTTAAAACAGTTTTCAAGATGGTACTCGTCGGAAATGTGTCAAAGTGACAATGTGACTTGTGTCACCCCCTTTTTGTAATAAATCCAACGTGCGATCGTTATGACATTATAGCGAGGCAGTCTGATTTGTGGCGCGGTGCGGTGCGGACGTGTCGTCCGGTTGTGTTTTATTCTCTGTAGCTATGTAGTCAGTGTCAGAATAGTGTTATTGTCATGTTACTTAGTGCGTTAACGATGTGACTATATGTGATGGTGTTATCAGCGCGATATTGGAGATCTTAGTTAGCACGGAAGACCATTCAGTAGAACTCACTGGTTGAAATGGATTGATCCGTGCGTGGTGGGGCACGGTTCCTTGCCGTGGGTAGGTTAGGGTTGGACCCTAGCCGTGACACGTGGAACAAATGAGAGGTTAGTGTTAAATAATTTCTTAATCCGTGAACATCCGAGGAATCCCTGGATGCTTTGGGCTGCAACTTGAAGTAGGAGTTGTTTAACCTGTCTATTAAGATCTGTGCATGTTATTTTGGAAACACCCTCATTTTGACAGTTAATATTCGAGCTGAATTTAGTACCTACATGTGTTTTCACGTGAACCCGTTGTCTAAGGGCTGATTTCATCGATCTTATCGAAATCCGAGTTTATGAAAACAACAGACATATAATAATTTTAAAAAAAAATTTACTTCTGTGATGAAAACCAAGTTTTATCTAAACGAGATTAAAGGTTTTCTTTAATCTCGAAAACCAATTGATTTCTCCAGCTTATTTTGATAGCGTTTACGAAAACGCAGTTTACGGAAATGTAAGTATGAAGCATAGACAAAAAAAATGTGATGCGTTTTGTTTTATACTTTTTTGATATTTATTTATTTATTTCCATGCTACAATTTAAGAAAAATTACAACTAAAATTAAATTTAATATTTATTTACACATAAAAATATATATTTTGTGACATTTACAATACCGGCAACGCTTTTAGCATATTTTTTCAGTAACTAAACGCATCTGGTCAAACTGTCACGAAGACGTGACGGCTGACGCATTATTATAACCTCAACCTGTGTCGATTGTTGTTTTCTGTCGTTTAAACGAGCTAAACGGTGGAAATCGGTCGGTTAGGTTTGAAACCGAGATTAGCTTTAACTGAGTTTAGTTGATGTTGGTGAAATGCAAACTGACGCTCTAAACTCGTTTATTCGGCCAAACGGAGATTAGCTTCAACTAATCGCGATTAGTTTCATCGGTGAAATTGGCCCTAAGTACCCGTACTGTTGTGTTTACCGCTCTGGTCATCCATTTCTGAGTTCGGCCCCCCTGAACCCATGATCTGATAATTCTGATGTTGATGATGTTCTATTCCGACGACTATACTCGAAAATAACATTTGTTGCCTAAATTGCAGTATATCCTAGATTTCACCGAATAGCTATAACGGTTTTGACGAATTTATACAATCAGATAGTCTTTTACTATATGAAAATTGATCTAGATATACTTTAGTCTCTAAATATCATCAGAGCGTAGCTCGTTCGCTTAAAAAATGAAAAGCAAAAATAAATCGCGAAATCGCGCGTATTCATACTTTAAAATAACTATATCGAAGTAGTCTGATTTTCTTATAAATGAATATTTTTGGTTTAAATATATGGACATGAGAAAATACTCAGTAGCGGATTTGCACTTTATCATGAATCGAAGTGGAGTCGGTTACTGATTTAAATAAATATCCGATGGTTTAAACCGCTCTACCGCAGCAACTGACCGTGGCGAGCGATTTATTGGCTAATTTGCACTCAATTAAAAGGTTCATTTGCAAATTTCACTAGCGTGAAGTTTCCATTATGATTTACTGTGTTTGTTTAAGTAATATGAATCCGTGGGCTCATGCAGACGGAGATGCTACTTTTTTTTTTTTGTGTTTTTTCACTAATATATAACAAAGGGGAAAAACAATATCATTTTCACTAGGTATATCAAGAGATATTACCGTAAATGTTGCAAATTTTCGCATATATTGCGATTTCAGGCAGCAATCAAAACCTATGGGGTACTTCCTGTTGACCTAAAATTATGAAATTTGGCAAAAAGCAAGGTCTAACAGTATTTATACAGGAATAAATCTGAAAATTGTAAATATGTTGTTGAAAGTAAAAAAAAAAGTGTTACAAACTTATTTTTTCGCTGGATTTAGAATGAATCTTAGGGATCTAACAGCAAAGTTAAGTTTGATTTTGAAACTTGTTGGTCTTTTGAGTTTACTCGCACTTGACCGGGTTTTTTTATGTGTATTTTCACTCGCACACCCTAATATGCAACACAGGGGAAAAATAATATCATTTTCACTAGGTATATATTCTACTAGCTTTTGCCCGCGGCTTCGCGCGCGTGAATTTCTCTTCCCACGGGAACAGTGATTTTTCCCGGGATGAAAGGTTCCTCATGTCTTCTAACTATGTGTATGCGAATTTACAGGAAGTTTGGTTCAGTAGATAAACCGTGAAAGGGTAACAAACAAACAAACTCACTTTCGCATTTATAATATTAGTTAGGATTTTTCATGTCATATTGCAAGGTATTGGGAGATATTTTTGTACTCCATTAGTAATACTAATGCCTAGACCACAATGGCAGTAATGCGCACATATTTATCGTAAGGGTTATAAAGCATAATTTAAATTGATTTTACAGTTATGTTGATGTTACAGTATGGACTATTATATCACTACTCATAAAATTGTGATAATAACTCTGTAGTAATGTATAGAATAAAGGCCGTTTAGAATCAACAAAGTATATTTAATGATTATTTTAATAACACAATAGACTGAGCGGTGCTGGACTCAACTCGCGACAGAGATTTACATATTAAACACTAGAGGGCACTAGCTCACAGTACTTCGTATATCTTAACACCTCCCTCGAAGTTGTGAGCGATCTTCAAACTATTATATACATTCATTCATACCTAAATTCTGTAAGCACTCATGATGTTTTGTCCCATTCAAACCTTTCGTCAAAACATCAGCAGGCATTTTTTCCGTACATAAATATTTCAGATTTATAACACCTTGCTCGCACATATCTCGAACAAAGTGGTGCCTTACATCAATATGTTTAGTGCGGGAATGGTAATTTCTATTTTGAGTCAACTTAATTGCACCCTGGTTATCATTGAATAATGTAACACATTCACACTCCATTCCAACATTACTTAACACATCACGCAAATACATGGCTTCCTTGGTGGCTTCGGATATTGCCATGTATTCGGCCTCCGTACTTGATAAAGCAACAGTACGTTGCTTTCGAGCCTCCCAGCTGATAGGAGCTCCTGCAAAGATAAATGCAAAACCGGAGTACGATCTACGGTCTATAGTATTCGCTCCCCAGTCAGCATCGACCACACCAAACAGAGGTAGTCCTGTTCTTTCATACACTAGACCATAATTCGCGGTACCCTTTAAATATCTTAACACACGTTTGGCCGCCTTCCAATGCTAAATATCATAATTAGTATTAAATTGGCTCAGATAATTTACGGTAAAAGCTATATCCGGTCTAGTTGATACAGCTAGATACATCAAGGCGCCAATCAAACTCTGGTATGGGTACTGTTTCATTTCATCATCTTTCATATACTCAGGTTTTTCTAATTTCACATTCACATCTATAGGAGTTGCAATGGGTTTACACTCACTCATATTAAACCGTTCTAACACCTTATCCAAATACACCTTTTGATTTAAGTACACTCTATTTTCATTATCTCGACTGAACTCAATACCCAAACAGTGACCTATTTTTCCCCTATCTTTCATCTCAAACGTACTAGATAATTGCCTTTTTATATTTTTCATCCATTCATCATCATTCGCGGCTAAAATAATATCATCGACATAAATAGCAATCAACATCATTCACCCTTACGTGCTACAAACACACATGGATCCTGTTGCAATGCCTCGAAACCAACACTCACCAGCTTTCTTACCAACTCCTTATGCCATTGCAAACCAGACTGACGCAAACCATACAAAGACTTTTTTAACAAACATACACCATCATCACACTCATTGAAAGCTTTCTGCCAGCGTTTCGCCGTCTGCAGTATATTCTTGTCTTTGATTAGGTATATTTCTTTGTGTTCCAATCTTTTGGTTTGCGAGTAATCTGTCAAGAACTTCGCTCATTTGTTCCGGTATTTCCATGTATACTTCTTCATCGAGTGATACGTTTAGGTAAGCGGTAACAACGTCCATCTGATGGATCTCTAATCCAAATTCTGATGACATCGCAGCTATAAGTCTTATTGATGACGATCTCACGACTGGGGATGAAGTCTCGTGAAAATCCTCCCTGGCCGTTGTGAGCATCCTTTGGCAACAAGGCGTACTTTCTTTCCGGTAGTTTTGGTACTAAATACAAATCGGCTTCCTATAACTTTTCTTTGTTTAGGCCGAGGTACGATTTCCCATGTTCTGTTCTTTATTTGTGCCAAATATTCATCTTCTAGAGCTCTTTTCCAAGCTTCTGCATCACAAGACTTTTCTATTTCATTCCATTTCATCATAGGTTCTATAATTGCTATGCTAGTTTCCATCTGTTCATCTGACGTTACTTCTTCTGTTTCATGTTCATTATCTGTTTCTTCTTCAACTTCATTCCATTCTTTTTGTTGTCTTTTAATACTAACAAGTCTTCCTTTTCCTTTCTTTGATGGTTCAATTAATCTGTCCCATAAAATAGTTGAGCCTCTTTTTCTATTAAGTTTTTCTTTATTTCTTTCTTCACTTGTGTCACTTGCTCTTTCAAGCGATCTTCTCGGTCTAAAACCATCTTTTCTTGCTCTTAATAAAGTTCTACGAGTATTTTCCTTAGTTCCATTTAATTCAACTATTATTTTTCCATCATCTTTGTCTTCATCATCAAGTATTTCTTTATATTCATTTCTAAATGCAGTCTCATTCATAAATTTGACATCACGAGTCACGACAATTTTCCTTGTCTTTGGGTTATGTATTCTATATGCTTTAGATTGACTATCATAACCCACAAATACTCCCAACTGTGAATTCGACTCAAATTTGCCTTTCTTCGTCGCCTTATCTATATAATAGGCTTACGATCCAAAGATGTGCATATATATAACAGTAGGCTTCTTGCCTATCCATTCTGAAAATGGAATTTGACCATTCAAAGAGGCTGTTGGGCATCGATTTCTTATATAATTTGCAGTATTTACTGCCTCTGCCCAAAATCCAGGAGGGCTTCCTGCTTGACGCAGCATACATCGTGCCATCTCAATCAATGTTCTATTTTTCCTCTCAGCAATGCCATTCTGCTGGGGCGTGTACGGTGCTGTAAGCCTTCTCCTAATACCTTCTTTCTTCAAGAAATCGTCGAACTCATTATTATATATTCTCTTCCATTATCAGACTGAATATTTTTTATTTTCTTTCTAGTCAGTTTCTCTGCATAGGCTTTATATGTTTTGAATACGCCTAGGACATCACTTTTATTTGCAATGAAGTAGACCTCACACCATCTGGATTTATCGTCGATAAATGTGACAAAATATTTTTACCGCCATAAGATGCATGTCTCATAGGGCCACACACATCGGTGTGCACTATTTCTAGTAACTCATTAGTACGATCTTCTCGCCCCTTTGGAAATGGTGAACAAGTTTGTTTTTCGCTAATACAGATTTCACACTCAGCCAATTTTTCATTGTCTCCGAATGATAAGCCATATACTAGGCCATTTTTTGTCATAGCCTTTAGATCCCGCTCGTTAAGATGTCCGAGCCGCTGATGCCACATATTTATCGAACTCTCAGATATCTCAACATTATTAACAGCATTATGACTCATCCGAACATGATACAAATTACCAATGCGTTCGGCGCGCATGTGAATTTTATTATCTTGATCAACAACAATCGAATCATCCTTCCTGAAGCGAACCTCAAACCCACGATCTGCCATTTTAGCAACAGACAGCAAGTTCGTTCGTAAGTCGGATACGTAGAACACTTTTTCAATATCTATTTGGCGTTCTTCACTGCCAGTGTCCACTGCAATACTAACTTTGCCTGTTCCAGTTATTTGTGTTCTATCTCCATTAGCCAAATTTAGCTCAGAATCCAGCTGTGTAAAATCCTTAATCAATTGCTTGTCATTACACATATGACCCGTGCATCCACTATCAATGCACCAAATAGGATTTATTTGCTCACCCATCATCACCTCTTCGGTGGTGCTCAATGTAACATGGTTGTCTTCCGCTCATTGTCGCTACCCAATTGTTGTGCGCTCTGCTTGTGTTTGTTGATATTTTTGGTTCGGCACTCTCTTGCAAAATGCCCGTGACGATGACATCGGTAACATTCAATTTGATTCTTCTGGCCTTGGTTGTCAGAGTTCTTTTTCTGGTTGGTATTTCTGTTGGTGTTTTTATTGACACGCTTGACGAACATAGCCCCCTGATCAACCACCTTTGATTTACGACCTTCATAATCCTCAACAATCTTTACCTTTAACATTTCCGTTGACGGCAAATCATCACGCGATTCCATTGCAGTTCTGAACATAGCGAAGGAATCTGGCAAACTGTACAGCAATAATATAGCTAGTAGTTCATCTATAACCACTAAACCGATTTCTTTAAGCTTCTTGACAGCTTCAAAAAATCCGAGATGTGCTTCCGCAGGTCGTCTTCCTCCTGCATACGAGTCAACACAAGCTTCTTTAATAACGAAGCTTTTCTAGCAGGCCCGCTCGATTGATACACAGATTTTAACTTTTCCCATATGGCATTCGATGTCGGCAAGCCATCTAACGCAACCAACTCACTTGGACTAATCGCCAACAATATATCAGCCTCAGCTTTGCCATCCATTTTGATCCATTCCGCGCACTTCGAATCCGTCGAACTCGGTTTCGGTATTTTTCCCGATACGTAATCCCACAAGTCATTTTTCTTCAAAATAGCTCGCATATGTATTTTCCACGTATCATAATTTTCACTAGTAAGTGGATCAATTTTAATAGTAGCAGCCATATCGGAGTTTTAATTGCAAAAAATCGAGCCACAAATGAATGATGCAATCTTCAAGTAAACAACTCGACGAAACGTAAACCATCAAGTCCGCGTTAGCTTAACGCGCGGTAGACGCGCTTGCATTCCGTAACCTTGCTTACGCGAAATTATTTTGCACTGAAATCACTTTTAATCCAGTTTATTGTTCACAATATTGTTTGTATATCACTTGCTGGTCCCATTACCTATAGTAATGTATAGAATAAAGGCCGTTTAGAATCAACAAAGTATATTTAATGATTATTTTAATAACACAATTGACTGAGCGGTGCTGGACTCAACTCGCGACAGAGATTTACATATTAAACACTAGAGGGCACTAGCTCACAGTACTTCGTATATCTTAACAAACTCCCTAAATAAATAATAAATCCACTCAATCTCAATCAAATCATAACCTTTCTCAGCCAATAAACTCTTTAATTTACAAAAAGCACACACAATATTTACTTAGCTTTGACCGTAAATATCAGTTAAAACTACCGGTTTCAAACCGAGAAAAAACCTGACATAAATCCTTAATATTAACATATTTTATTGAGGTCACATTTTTCACAAAACGAAAAAAGTCACGTACTAAAAATAATATTTCCTCGGCCAATTCTCGAATCGATATTAAGCTACCATCTGCATAATGAGATGGGAAGAGTATTTATGTTATCGATTGTTTTCGCAAATTGAAACGTTTTATATCCTTTGTTCCATATTCTCTCCTTTGACACGTATTCTTTTATTGTTTTTACATCGAAATTTGCTATTTCTATATCATTTTGTTCTTTTGATCGGGTTCTAAATAATAATGATAATACATAAGTATCAATATTTATATTATTACTTAAGTATTTCTAGCGCGGGCAAATATTTTCATTAATTCACAGATTTACAGAAACAGAAACGAGCAGACTAGACACGTTGGATCTATCCTAAGTGGGCTGTTAAATATTTAAAGAATAAAAAATATATAAAGAACTCGACCGCAGTTGTAGACTCAACGTATAATAGCCTATATTGCCTATGTACCCTCAGTATGACTCAACAAAGCCTTTGTACGTGAATCTAGGGATACCTACCTCACACATCAATATCTAATCTGGCAACGCCGCCTTTCGGTATAAAGAAACACACACACATAGACAGGTACATACTTTCATAAACTTAAAAACATAACACTCCTTTTTAAGGGAATTTCATGCACCTAATTCATGAAAAAATTTTCTTTAATCTCGTATATTGCCGCCAAAGTTAGGTCTCGTTAGGTCCTCATACAAATTTTATGTGAAAAACGATGAAACTTTTCCCAGGCCGAAAGATATATCTTCGAAACTTTATTTTACGTTAAAAAAATGTTAAAATGTTAACACAATTCGCTAACGTCGTGTAGGTCAAAGATTGTCTTTACTGTTGGTAGAGGAAAGGAAACTTTTTCAATTACCCAAACAACTGACAGCAAGAAAAACAAAGAAAGTATTTCGTCTCTTAATTGGCAATAAAACGGAAGGGTTCAGTCTGACCTTTATATTTCTTTATGTTGGTAGCATCAAGATTGGAGATTGTTGAGAATTGTTCATAGAATTTTCTCGTCTTCAAAAGTTGTATTTGACTCGTACAGCTTTATAAAATTCTCGAAAAAAAAATTGTTGGTCAGTCATACGGGTATGTCGTCCTATCATTGCTATAGATTAATAGGTAAACGTTAAGTTTCCTAAACTTTTCCGATTTCCTGTTCAATTTTCTATTTTTTATCCGTTCGAACCGTAGACCACTCGTAGCTAGAAACTCAAAATAATTTATTTTAACAGTTACTATGAGACCAAACTCAAAATATTCGTGTTGTTTCATGGTGAATCGTAATTTGCTTTCAGATTTAAAACAAAAAATATTTCTTCTAACACCAATTTTTTGCACACAATCGTTCTAGCTCAAAGGAGGTCATTTTGCTACTCTTTGTTATAACCGCAGTCTAAGACCGAACAAAGGAAGACGATGACATACAGTGATTTATACACAGTCTTTGTCGCAGTGAAAAACTGGCGCTTTCTTATAATTTAAGGATCTCTACAGAATTTCCTGAATTTATTATTCAAGAAGTGAACATTGCCTCACTAGGTAAAGGTGCACGTGTAAGTACTTCAGAATCGGAAAAATAAGTACCTACAAAGTATTTTTTTATTTTGTTATTTGATAAAGCAGTCACAGGAGTTATACATACATACTCGTATATTACCACAAATTAACTCAAGTTTAAAAATGTAGAAAAATGCTCCGAAAAAGATTTTTAAAAAGATTCTAAGGTAAATCAAAATGTCATTTTCAAAGTTTCAAACATTGCATGGTAATTTTGTTTGTAACGATGTGAAATTTCACTATCTTTCGACCATATTATTGTGCAAAATATCCACCAATTCGTACGAAGCAGTAAAAGTTAGGCTACAAAGTTAAAATTGCTTTTATTGTACAACTAGTGGATACAACTTTAAGTCGACTGTTGGGTTGCGAAAACATTTACAACGTGATCACAGACATTTGTGTTAACTTTTGGTACACAGATGGTATAAGTACATACATATAGTTTTTTTTACAAAAATTGCCACATGCTTCTCTCAAATTCTTGTCAGAATGAACAAAAATTCATGTTTGCCCAGTACACCGATGAAATGGCATCCGATTCTGGATGCATCATCAATTCACGCTAAAATTTTCACCAGAAAAATGTGTGGTTCTCGGATCTAAGTCGACATAGGTATCTTTTCTAAACCCCTTAAGATGCAAACTTAGGGTAGGGAGAAGTAAACTTAGGTAGCTAACGGCCGAATACTGAAACGTCACTCAGATGCAACAGTCAGCCGAAGCGCTCTAAAATCTAAGCATCTGCCAAAAAGTAAGTGGTATACACAAAAGCTACTCAAACGTTTGGAAGCCATTATCAGCTAAGCAGACCTAAAGTAATTTACGTCATTTCCTATCATTCACGTTCAGTCAATAACCTCTTTTTACGCAACATTGTTTGAAAAAAATAATTTTTCTTTAGCATATAATTTATTTAAAATAACATAAAAAATAATAGTTTTATTTATTTTACAATTTATTTCATTATTCCGTGATAAAATCATATTTATTATGAAAAATAATGAAAATAAACGTAAATAATTACCAACAAATCGTTCTAAATTTTTGTGGAATGAAACGTTTTTGCTCGGGTATAAAAATACCTATTTATTCTGTGGCGCCCTCCCTCTCACACATTGCGACTTTTTTCAACAATACAACCGCCGCGTTTTTTCAGCCGCGCGATTGCTATGCGACATGAGTAACGATACATGCGCGAGTGAGTAGCGATGCATACGCACGTTTGAATCGATTCAGATGTTTGCCTGTGCCTATCAACGAAATACTGAACGTTGTTTCATTGAGTTTGTATTAATGCTGTATCGCATTTGTAACGATGCTGTTTCGCGTTTGCATCGCGACTGTAACACTACAGATACGCCACTAGCTATTGACTTGTCACTGCATCGCGATTGTATCGCTGCAAAACGTCGCAATGAGTGAAGGGCCTTTAGGAAGAGACACCTCTATGACCAATAACCCTCCTTTTCGTTTCGCTGTAGTCGGGTAAAAATGTATCGGCTCCGTCCCGATCTACTAACATAAATGGAATGGAACTGATGCTATAATATACCCAAAGTATCCACTATTTCATTAAAATCCTTTTTTTACAATGGATCAGTGGAATATATGAAAAAAATAAAACAATTTGTAATTCACTGCCAAAAACGTGCAAGCGTAGAAGCGGGTTTTTGCAGGATATTTTATGCAGGCACCAAAAGCGAGAAAGATCAACGTTGTGTAATCCTTCACTGCACATGCCAAAATAATACATAGGTGAAAAGTTATTGATTTTAGTGTCTGTAGATAATAATGTATCGATAAATACATTATTTTAACATCAGAATCAATACGATCACAGATTTGGGAGACCTCGCGACCACTCTTAGATCTCAGATGCACCCAAGTCGGTTTGACAATGGTTTGACGGTACATTTGACAGCAAAAAAATTTGAGTAGCCTTTCAGTATACGAATTTTGCACTGAAAGGAGTTTGAGACCTATTTAGTTTCGAATTCTCTCAAATCTAAAACGTGCTCAAATTTGACGTTTGAGTATACCAATTTTGCATGTAAGACCGTCTCAAACATTTAAGACGCCGTCAAATACTTGAGTGACGTTTCAGTATTCGGCCATAAGTTTTCTTATAAGTAAATCAGTTTTTTCTCTCGGCTTCGCCCGTGTGAATTTCGTTTTAACATATTTCACCTGTTAGGAGTGTACTACTTACTTACTATCCGGTCTTAGTGACCCAAAATGAGTCTTGGCCTCTAACACAACAGCACGCCAGCTCTTCTGGTCCCGTGCAAGCTCCCGCCAGTCGTCGCCAACCGTCGTCGTCGAAATTACACCTCAAAGGGTTAAATGAACGATTTTTTTAAAATTAAATATGGGTTTGCTCTTGACCACAATCTTGCCCGAGGACAGAGATGAGGTCTACGGTGTAGCGAGCTTACCTAGAAGCAGCCTATTCACTCTGGTTTTGAAGAGAGTAAAAACGATAAATTAAATTCACGCAGGCAAATCCAAGAGCACGAGCTAGTAGTTTTAATTTAGGTCTACGGGTAATGAATCTAAAGAGATCTATATTGGTCGAATACGAACAGTTATCACGCAATATATTTGTCAAAATTTTTATTTTTCGGTCGATTTGGCTAGTGTTACACCGGCCGTGGTCACCGAACGACTTTCAAAGTGTTTTTTCATAATAGTATCTACATAATTTTCATTATTACCATACTACTCTCTGTTTGGTCTAATGGTTGACTGGTATAGAGAATGATATCGCATTCTTTATACCAGTCAACCATTAGACCACTTTTTGTACATAATTATTATAATTTGTGCAATAAAGTTTTAAATAAATAAATAATAATAATATTTTTGTAACGCTGTTACTACTAAAATATAGTGTTACGTAAAATTCTCTTATAAAAGCTATTATTCATGTTCGAAAACCCAATACAAGTCAACAATCGAACAACACAATTATATTTCTCGAAAATTATAACACGCATGAATTTTCGGTCCTAATTGCAAAAAGGACTTTACAGTCCTTGAAATACCGTCGACATTCGAATACATATCCGATAGGTCAAAGCAAATAAATTTAATTCAATTCGCCTCGCCTCCTGTAACAAAGGTATTGAATGATAACCCTGGTCTGGCCGTAATGGATTAAAATCTCTTTGTGACCATAGAATACTTTGTAGGCGAACTATGGATTTTAGCTGTGATGGAGAGAAAGACAATATTCTTTTGAGTACATTGGCAATATTTTGTATTGAATATGAATATGAAAAAATATGCTTTTAACCTAATGATCTCTTGTTTTTGATTTTACTTCATTTTCTGTGTTCTTGGGGAGTGATTTCAGGAAAATAACCGGAAGATGTATCTAATAGAAAGCATTGTTTTAGGTATTTTGTATCACCAACGTGAAATGTATGTGAATGTAACATATCATACGACTGTTGTCATTCTATTTTTCTCAATAATCTGTCTCATTTCTACAAAACCGTCTCTCAAATTGTTCACCAAAAGGTATTAGACATGACGCTTGTTACATAATTGTGGTATTGGAAAATCAAGGCTACTTTTTATAATTTTACTATCAAAGTATTTATAGTCAATATAGATTTTTTTTTTTACAGGAACCCGATGAAATCAATTAAGCATCGCTGAATACAGACAAACATAAAACTGGTGTGTCGGAAAAATAGAATTCCGTCGAATTCGGATGCTTTGTGGATCGCGGTATCCGCAAAACATTTATAATGCACGTGTCTACTGGGGGAATCTGTTTTGAGATTGTGTTCAAAGTGTCAACGATGTAGAGGCAGCGGAATACAATTTATTTTCCCAACGACTTTATATTTTCCAATATTTTATTTTTGACCAAAGGTAGCCAACAATGAAGAAAAGTAAAAATAATATATTTTTTTTATATAGAGTATTAGGCAAACGAACATGTGGGCTGCCTACTACTCTGACAATATTTTGTGTAATAACTGTAATTTAAATATTGAGAGAAAAAAAAATTGTTGCTATTTTAAATCATTTCTTGAGAACCTACTTAATAACTTTGTTATTTTTATAATAACCGGAGTTTAATAAAACCACACTAATGAATCAGATATAGCAGAGCGACTTTTTTTAAATATAGACAATAATGATGAGCGACCACAGACACTATAAAGGCAGTAAATTATAAAAAAACACTACTCATATAAACCTACATGATTATGTAGTAGTTGATATGAGTGCCATTTTGGCACTCATATAAATATAAATGAACCTTGAAAAAATCAATTATTGATCCCAGAGATTATCACGTTTAATTAAACCATGCAACTCTCAACTTTAATTTAATGATTTTAATAATATTTTTGTAACGTGTTAAGCTAATAAAACACGAGCCTAATATAACAGAGCAGCGTGTAAAAAGCAATTCCTACAGCAGCGGCTACGTACGTTTGTCTACTAACAATTTATTTCGAGGAGAATACATTTGTGTGATCGAATGGAATTTTTATGCATCACGATCCCGTGATGTCAGAAACAGGCTGGAGAAATTTAAATTATTATTTCCAATTAATTTGTTTTTGTGACATACCAACTTTTTGAAAATATGAAAGTTTTTGTTTGTGCTTTTAACTGCAATATTAAAAATATCCAGACAGAGGTTTGGCAATATTTTTTTGTCAATTTTCTTTAATGATGCTTAGATATTTCTCTTCTTATATTGATAAAATTGAGGAATATAACTAATTATAACTTCAAAAAAGATAAAACTAAATAAACCTAAAATAAGATTATAAACTAAATAAAACGAAATAAAATATTTCAAAAAAAGCCTATTTAAAAAAATAGGGGCTTGCACTTGGCACACCGAATGTAGTTCTGTGATGCAGACTTGTCCTGAATCTCCCGATGACGCGTCCTGATAATCATCGTCTGATTACATCCAAAAATAAAAACTACCTACGTAAGTATAAAATATGTACATTAATGTAGAAAATTTCACTGTGAAATGTCTGATGGGCATGGTACTTCAAATCGAAAAAGAAAACATTCTCATAAAAAGAGAGGATGTTTCTCACATGCACCATAGATTTTATAATTTTATCCCGACAGATGGCTATGCTTAAAAAAAATATAACTACTTATACGCGTTTATTGAATACAATTGATTATAGTACAATAATTAAAATAAAAACTAAACTAAACGTGGTGTTACAAAACGGCTGCGTGCGAATAGAGGTGCAGAAAATAAGAATGAGTTCAGAGCGTGCGATTGGATCCATAACACGACTATAACAAAATTCTGGGTCTATGAATGCAGTGACTCCACACGCGGTTCAGGGTACGTACGAGCTTGGTCAAGCACCGTAGGGATCTCCGTGAGATTTAATGAATAGATCCATGTATCTATGTACTTCACTGCTTTTAAGGAGGTACACT
This sequence comes from Ephestia elutella, assembly GCA_018467065.1. NCBI lineage: Eukaryota > Metazoa > Arthropoda > Insecta > Lepidoptera > Pyralidae > Ephestia > Ephestia elutella. The sequence continues at coordinate 1,503,938 of CM031578.1, read as the reverse complement.
CCTGTCACAATTTAAGCTTGATTTCGAACTGCCCCCTTTGTCCCTACCCCTCCCCTACCAACAACGCCGTTGGTAATGGCGGTGGCGTCTTCACATAATAATCCTAAGTCGGAAAAAAACTTGGCTTAAAAAATAAATTTTGGATATCTCTCCATCTTTTGAGTTAACTTAAACTACAGCTCTCATACTACAATGTAGTGAACGACACGAACGACTGTCTGAGATAATGGAGCAGCTTTCTTTCCGTGACAGGTAAATATATTATATCACGTCACTCTTTGGCGGTGTTTATTTCTAGAATTTTCCGCATTTTGTATTCAGCGGGTTGATTAATGAAGGGATAACCTTTTTGCGGCAAATGTACTTTAGAAGCATTACCATGTAATGTTTTTATATAGTTGAAATAAGTACTATGTAAGTATAAATTTATCACAAAAAATTATTCCATTCCATCTTTTTTTTTATTTAGCTAATAGGTCCCACTGCTGGGCAAAAGCCTTCCCCCTTATCACTCCATTCCATCTTAATGAATTAAAATTAAGAGTACCGCCTTCTGAATCTGACTCTTGACCCAACTGCCGAGCGAGAGTCTCTCTAGATGACGATCGAGACTCTTCGCTATAAGTCCGTTCACACGTTCACAGTTGGCTCGAGTGCCTGAAACAGAGGTAGCATCCGAGCACGGTACGCACTAAGATTAGACCCTCCCTCTGTCGCCCCAAAGTAGGCGCGCATGACATTTTCGTTTATACTGGTTGTCCAAGTAATGCGTCGCACTATACCACCGGTAGCAGGAGCCGAAGATAGCGGGGTTGGCCCCGCTGCGGGCCCCAGGCATGCCGGTAGTGTTGGACGCCCCCGTCAGCAGGCACGGCAGGCGGATAGTGGGTGCCTTATCCACAGTAACTTCGGTCCACAGGTCCACAGCAAACTTCGTGTCTTTAATGCCAACGACGTAGCTTTTAGTTCAAGTTGATTTACGTCGCGAAGGCTTGCAGGGTCCCAGGGTCCCGGGTTCAGCAGGCCCGGGATAAGACCTTATTATCGCTCCGCGTTCCGAGAGCTCAGCAATGAAGAGACTACATTTTGCACAGGTGGTCGCAGCGGCGGCGGCCCGTCCTCGGCGTTCGACACAGCAGAGGTCGTAGGTGTAGCATACTGCTCCTCCGACGATGTGGAGCTAGACAAGGCGGGCAGAGGTGTTGGGTGTGCGCTTCTTTGTCCCGCTGTTCTATTTCTAGTATCATGACGTTCGGTACATTTTGTGATTTGTTTTGTAGGTATATATCCGGTATTAGGTGTAAGTATTTGATCCGGTATTTGGTCTAATATTTGTTAATTGTAATGAACACCATAACATATATGATATTAGTTCATTACTGCCGCGGTCTATAATGACTTTGCTAGTCGCGCTGATGATGGCCTGTGGCGCAGCTCCAGGCCGACACAGCGCGACAACTGGACTTAGTGCGTAATATTTTTGCACCACTGCAAATTACATGCACCGTAAATGCCAAAAATAAGAATCACCTGTAACAATAACAAGTACAAGGGTCAGAGTATTAATTATGAGAACGTGTACAGTACAAATTTGGGTTTTTAGATATAAATACTAGTTTCACCGCTAAGTACTCAGAGTCGGGGGCTTAATTTATAAACTTTTCTACATTTTCTGATGTCAACACTTTTGATTTTTACATTTATATCCGTCTGATTGTCGTTTTAGCATACTCGTTAAATTGTGGTAATTTTTAATGTTCAATTTGTGCTTTATCAGAACCATGCATGCAGTTCAACATTGAATAGGTATTCCAGAGAGACGAAGGCTTCATTTTGTTGAAAAGATCATTGAAATATGCAAGAAAAACATTTTCGGATGAAGATTTAGATTTCCTACTAATTTTCCACTGCACAAATTTTTCATATGCAAGCTTATATTTTTCCTTTGAGTTTCGCGGTATCAAATTTTCAACCACTAATTTAGCTTCATATTTGATATATGGCAGTGTTAAACACATTGAATTGGAAGAAATTTCGCTTTTAAAACAATATTTACGCTGAACCGCGCCTTTGTGACATCATTGTTTTTTTTAAGCAATGGTAGTTGGAACTATACATCCAAATATCGACCAAAATCTTTTTGTACCTATCTCTATAAATACAAACAGCTGTGTTTTAAATAAAATCTTTTTTGCATTTGATTTTTTAAAACTTTGAAACAGAACGGCAAGGTCGACTTTACTCAAACAAGGTTGTTAAAATAATGACCACATTACATGCATTTTTGAGTAAACACAATAAATACATGATTATTTGAATTAATTTTGCAAATTTTTCGTCTGAACGTCATTTTAGGATTTGGGGCCTTACTGAGGCACCCACTTCGATGCCAATGCACCGTAACTGATCGCGCAATATTTAGTTAGGCTGGTATTATCAGCTCTGGAAGTCAACTGCTCCCCAGTCCTCTGCGATTCCTGCCAGACCGGCAGGACTCAAACCGGCAGACGATTTGTCTAGCCGGTGTTGGGGATTATTTTGGGCAAGGCCAATTAAAGGCTGTAATCTCTTGACTTCTGTATTATTAGACTCAACCGCACACATGTATGGAACACGGTAATATTAATATTAATAGTTTACACTTTTCATTTCTTACGGATAACGTACTGTTTTTATTTAAAGATTTATAATATTAGTATGGATAATATTCATATTTTCCGTGTTCCATACATGTTTGCGGTAGAGTCTATTATTATACAATTTAAATTTGAAAAATATTATTTTTCTTAAGAATGATTTTGCTATCAGGGATTCGTGGTTTAAAAACATGAACTAACAAAATAATAATAATTATTTATTTGCAGTCAATATCATGTTAGTAATAAGTCTTATGAGCCAGTGTTAGTCAATGAAATCATACAATAAAAAATAATTCACTACATGATTTTAAAAATTAATTCATATAAATATTTAGTACGCCACCAGTAACACAAAACACGTAGCCATGCTCACGTATCCAGCCAGTGTTACTGGATCGGACCAGATTATTTTATATGGCGAACCTTCCTACATGGTATACGTAGACCTCGTCTCTGTCGTCGGGCAAGATTGTGGTCAAGAGCACACCCATCTTTAATTTTTTTAAATGCTATGGTAGTGAAAACAAACATCTGGAATTCATATACTAAACTGACTTTTCAGTTTCTCTTAAATGACTTTGAGAATCCTTATGGTACTCCCACACAATCTATGTATAAAGGAAGTTGCGCTTTTGTATTAGCTCATTAGGTAAATGTACAACGCACTGAAGAGTCTCGGAAGTACATTGATGTAGTAGGCATTTTTAACAGCAGTATTGCAGCCTTAGCAGATTTTTGGAAATAATCTAAGTATCTTATACATCATACACTATTTGCAGCCTTTCTCCATCTGGGTATGGCCTGAAATGAAAATCAAAATGTTAGATATAAATAAGACCTTGTACGAGCTATATTCGTACATTTTTACCAAGCGCCGCGTTTTGAAGACGCGGCTCTTTTATTAATTCAGTAATTGCAATAAAGTGTGCTACATACACCCAAACGGACTGATCGTATCATTTCTATACCTTTCCGCTATCATTTATCATATAAATTTATTCAAAACTGTAGTACAGACCTAATTAACCGAATAATAAATGTTGTAATTCTTCAAGCTACGAACTACTTGTATTAGGAAATAACCATCGCTCGTTGGGATGAAAAGGTGAACTTCATTATGCAGTTTTCTTTCTTTTATTATACTACAGGGGCCTTCTAGCTTTGGTCTCGACTATCGTTTCCACCCACCACAAGAAGTTGCCTTGCAGTAATATGGCCAGAAGTCTGGCAGCATTGCCAAATTGAATGGCAATGCTGATACTTTGAGCCAACCTCGACGCGTTAAAAAATAATACAAATAGATTTTTTTTTAATCTAAATTTGTACCCGAAATCGTTGGAGGCTGGGTTATTCCAAGAATCAGGGGCGGCATCGACGATGTATAAAGGGAGTTTGGGTTTCTGGATGTCTTCGGATGTTTTGGATTTCATTTCTGGCGTATTGGGGCTCCAGAGCTGTAACGAAATGGGTTGATCACATGTTTTTAATCGTCTTAAAAATATTTTTTAAAATTATTATCGAACACTATTTTTTATTCAGCTACATATGTAGGTCCCACTTCTGGGCAAAAGACACCCCCTTCATGTCTCCAACTAGTTTTATCGCTCGTTAGATATTATATATCAACAGTCATTTGACACTCTTTTGTAGTGTAGTAGTCACCATGCCCGCCCACCGCGTGAAGGTCCTTTGTTCGATCCATAATTAACCTCTATTTTTTTAAGTAACATTGATTTCGATTTGTCATTCAAACCAAGTATTACATACTTTGACAGTGACAGAAGTGCCGTACGCTGCAGAACAGGCTCGCCACCCACAGGGTGCTGCCTGCTAGGCACAGTGACGTCACCTCACCAGAGCGACGTCACCTCACTAGAGCATACCTTGACAGTGTCCGGCAGCCGCTTCTTGCGCAGGTAGTTGAAGCAGCACGACCTGAAGTGCCGGGTGCCGCACGCCGCCGCGCACTCGCTGCCGCACGAGTCGCAGGACAGGCTCACTGCCCACAGGGTGCTGCCTGCATGGCACAGTGACGTCACCTAACTAAAGCATACCTTGACAGTGTCCGGCAGCCACTTCTTGCGCAGGTAGTTGAAGCAGCACGACCTGAAGTGCCGGGTGCCGCACGCCGCCGCGCACTCGCTTCCGCACGAGTCGCAGGAAAAGCTCGTCGCCCACAGAGTGCTGCCAGCACGGCACAGTGACGTCACCTCACTAGAGCATACCTTGACAGTGTCCGGCAGCCGCTTCTTGCGCAGGTAGTTGAAGCAGCACGACCTGAAGTGCCGGGTGCCGCACGCTGCCGCGCACTCGCTGCCGCACGAGTCGCAGGACAAGCTCGTCGCCCACAGGGTGCTGCCTGCTAGGCACAGTGATGTCACTTTACATTAACCACTCAATTAATATTAGTGTCGAGCTCCTTCGTGCTTCGGAAGACACGTTAAATGATGTTGGGAAGAGTTATAGCTACGCCAGAATTCGTAGCCTCTGAAGGTATAAACAGCGCACTCACACATTTTTTTTTTTTATTTATTAATCAAAAACCAAATAAGATTATGCAGTTAAATGCATTCCTAAATAGTGAATATATGTATATAAAGTAATTCATTATAATGTTCAATACAAAATTGTATATGAAAATTGTAAATACTAAATGTAATTATTGTTACAGATTTATTAACAATTATATTGTTGAAAGTCTAACTTAAAATCTTTGAACACTATTACATTCCATGCGGACAAAATCAAATGAAAAATATACTAATAAAATATTTTTTATTTATTTATCAAAAAAATATAAATTTTTACTCACCAATAAGCATAAAAGACACAATTGCCGTAATCTTAAACATTTTGAAAATTAAAAATAAATGACAGTCTGTCCTATGATGGTACAGGAGTCACTGTTGGTTTTGCAATGAGCTACACCATGCCTTCACCCCTTTTTATATGGAGTAAAGTTTGCTTACATTTCTATGCGTAGGTCGCTTGAGGACGCGAATAAAATATCTATTTTTAAGCCTGTGACGGTTATTTATACACTATTGAATTACAACAGGATGAAAATTCAGGGACAAATTCTGACCATGATTTTTTAAACACTTTTAACATCATTCGTAAAGAACATATACCTATACTCGTAAGTAAATAGATATGGAAACACGAAATAGAAATAATCAACTTTTTCACCATGACATTTTGGTTTCACCAACAATGGTAATTTTGAATCTATTGAGAACTGATTTCCAGAATGAAGACGTAAATTAATAACACTAATAGAACCAGCTGCAGCGCTCAAAACTATCCGAAATATCAGATGGTTTCATGGAGTACTTATTTATTTATTTTTGTACACATACTAAATACTTAGTGTGTAAGCACCCTAAGTATATTTTTAAATTATACCACTTCTGTCAATTAGAAAGTTTTCTTATAAAAATGATAAAATCGCCCTCCAAAGTGCGTGTCTTGCTTTCTAAAGGAAAAGGTAAACAAGTCAAAGTCGTACTAGTTATTCGCCCGCGACTTTGCCTGTTTTACTCCTAATGCTAAAAAAATACTAATGTTCGACATAGGTACTTATTTCGAGACAGATTATACATTTACGTTCATACACGTGATTCATACAGATATTTCATTTGTTGAGTTTATTTTTAAATGTTTCGCAAATATTATCACAAGGAGAGAGGGAAACAATGTAGTGATACTGGATCTGAAAGTAGGAAAATGTGCTTGAGTGAGTGTTGTGCATACACAGTGATATCATTATATGTGTTCTCGTTGATGTCTTTGCGTGTATTTCATTCCACACGGAAACTTTCTAGTGGTTTGCTATGGCCTTTCTCTCGTTTACAATAGCTGATAATTAAATCATTAAGGTGCAATCTCCTCACGATGTTTTCCTATTAAAATTATAATACATGAAAAAATAAGTAAATAATAAAATTTGACACCAGTATTAATAGTAGTAATCATATACTCGATAAGAACGAGAGATATCAGTAAATTGGTATCAAAACTTGCAAGGCAGCGTTTTATAGATACAGTACGTCTTTTTTCCCTTACAAGGTAGACGGAGCCAAAAGTCGTGAGACTCGAATGCTAAGTTTAGCTGGATAGTGGGCTTATTTGACTTTGATTTGCCAATCGCCGTCTCCAGTTTAAAACCCCTACCCAGATTGACTTTTACAAGCAAGCTGTCACATTCTATTTTTTTTTCGCTCTCATAACAGAATGGAAGGTGTGACTGCCTCTGTTTCATCTAAATCCAAAATAGGAAACTGTGTCAAATTCTATTTACAAATTTTAATGCCAATACAGATTTTAATTGACCGGTGAAACCAATTTTCTTTTTATTAAAGATGGGTTTCCTCTTGACCACAATCTTGCCCGAGGACAGAGATGAGATCTAATAAAACTACAAAAAGAGTACAAAAATTAAATCTGGAACATTTCCACCATCGTTTTTCAATTTATCGTGTGTAATCGTTTTAATACATTATGAGGTACAATGTACAATATGAACACGATCCTAGCGAAATATGATTGGGAATGATTCCGCGCGCGGATATAAAATTCATGGCTTACAAATAAATAATGAAGGTCTGTTGCGAAGAAAAAAAAAAAAAAAGACAAAGAAGGCTTTGAAACTGAAGAGAATTACCTAAAAGCCTTGACTGAGTTCGACAAAGTCATTAATAGTCGAAATTCGAGCCAATCAATCCATCCGTCAACCACGGCTACAAAAAAGTTGCCGCCAATCTCTATCGAACCTTTCAAAGGCGATCACACCGAATACATACCATTTATAAATATCTTTACATCTATGATTCATA
>CM031578.1:1279949-1496364 GCA_018467065.1 Ephestia elutella | reverse complement strand
TAGAGTGCAAAAATAACAGTAGCAAAATTAATCTTAAAAATGGAGGTGTTTCGTACCACCGGTGAGTAATATTTCGTTTGTTTTCTTTAAAATAAAAGTTCAATAATGATAATAAAAACTTTAAAATATTATTTGTTAAAAGTTACCTTAATGTCTTTTATATAAGGTCGATTTTGTCATTAACGCGTGCTCCTCTGTTCTTCCCGAAACTTCTATGCTATTCGATTAGTGATGTACCTAGTAAGGTAATGTTTTGGATTTTATCGATATATTTTATTTACATTGTATAAAATATTAATTTTAAGGTTTCCCAAAGATCCTGATTTTAAAGAAAAATGGATAGATGCAACTGGCAGAGTTGCTTGGATGCCAACTAAATTTAGTACCATATGTTCCAAGCATTTCGAGGAAAATAATTTCTTGATTTCGAAAAAAGGATTTCGGTACTTGAAACCCACAGCGCTTCCAACGTTGAAAACTTTTTTTGACACAGATAAAAGTAAATGTATATTTTGTATGATCAAAAGTTAAACTAACTACCTAGCCTACCACCATTTTATACCATCGTGAACAAAAAATGTTTGTAAAAAACAAAATTCATGCGATCAAAGCCGAGGGTAACACCTAGTCATATATCAAGTTTATTATATATCAATTTTGTTTGAAAGCCATATTATTAAATAAAGCCGACGAGTTTTGGACGTCACATGTCGAAGCGCCCACTTCTCATCTACCGACACACTTTTTTTTATAACAAAATATTACGTTAATTTTTGATTAAAATAATAACACTATAAATCCGCGAAACAATATAGAAGAAAGAAAATCTGTTTTATTATTCTGAGTTTGTATGAAAATTTGATCTATCGATATCGATATTGTGTTGCAATAATCAATCCGTTACTGCACTAATCGAGTAGCAGTACGAATACTCTCATTTGACGCTAATTTAAACCCTATTCTCTTTGATTTATGGGTCATAGTTGCTCAAAAGTTTTAAAACGCCATCTATTGTCGAGTGGCGGAATTTTTTCTTCAGTCGACGTTGGACTTTAAAACGTCTTATGTACGTTCTTGTACAGTACAAATTAAGCCATATGTCGAAGACTTAAGGTACTTGTTTGTCCGATATAGTCGCATTGACTTAATACACTTTGATAAAATAAAAATGACCAATAAAGCTCATTGTTCATCTGTAGTGTAGTGTATGATTTATAACTTAAATGTGTGAGTTTGGCGACCACGGTTCACTTACTAATTTTATCAAGTAACACTTCCACTCTTATTTATATTTCCGTGTTTATTTCATTAACTTTTGATTTTACTAGGTATGATTCTATATGTTTGATTTTTAAAACCTAATTAGGAGGTTTAAATGAACCCAAGCGAAGCCCTGGGGCGCTTCTAGTTAGATAAATAGAGGACCAATTAATTTAAACGAGTGTATTTATCATTAAATTGTATACTTATCTAAATGAGGTGATTTATTTACTATGTTGAACGTTGACGCAAACTAAATATTTGCGTCGATATAACAACTGAGATTAATAGTTATAATTATATAACAATTTAAACTAGTAACGATCAAGTATATTGAATTAATTTGATTAAAAACGAATACAATGCTAACTTATTAACTTTAAATTTAAAATATACATGTCTGATAGGTAGTGCTTAGCTATCTCCATGGTCTAGACGTTTTTTTCTATCACATGGTGGTAATAGGTTTTAATTTCGCAGGAAGTATTCTTTGTTTTGTGAAGTTTGGTTCCTACCACAAGACATTGCATGCAGAAACATCTGAATGTCTTTAAAAATTATTATTATTGTGATTCTGAAGGTGTATTAATCCGTGAATGGGATTTATTATTTAAAAGCTCCTTCCGAAAGGAACTCTTTACCGTGTTCTGGTCATTATTAAAAAAATGTCAGAAGCAGTTAAAAGTTTAGAAGTACAAAATACTATATATAAACTATCAGTCACGTGAGAGGCGATAATTAAATATTTTTGAGTACCTAACATATTTAATTATCGCCTCTCACTGTAGCTTTTTTATTGTGAATAGGGAAATACAATGACGCCTGAATGGTTGAGTTAATATTTCAGTTGTCACCGCTTGTACTTAATATTCTAGAGAGGATGATTTTTATACAAATGAGGGTTTTTATTGTACTAGAGCCAAATAAGGCTTTAGTCATAAGGGATTTTTCTTCCAAATCTTATTAAAACTCGCTGTGGTTTGAAACAAATTCCCATTGTAGTAGGGATGACTTGTCTATACGATAAAATAGCCTACTCGTTAGATGCATATTGTGGGCGACCAGGCTCTCTTTTTCAGATTATAGAGTTTACATAGCGAGAAGCTTTCATGATGACTCGGAGTTATATCGATTGTCGAGTTTCTAGCTGGCTCCTGCACATCTGGCTGCTGAGCGCGTACCAAGCTGAAATACCGGGTTTACCGGGGTTACTTCGCCGGGGCAGGACTGGTGGACGGTAATTTCGCCTAAACCGGGGTTGGTAATGGCACATACAGGCTCATTTTTCTAGCATTAACAATAGATACATCTTCAGTGTAGCTAGACACCAAACATAGTGAGTTTTAAAGTGGTATAGTGTCATTTATGCAAAAACAATTTCAAACATTCAAAGATTCAAATTTAGGTGACATTAATAAGAGTAAAAACAAATGGTTGACTGGCATGAACAATCACAACATGTAATGGTTCAGGAATTAGTTCTCTTGCTAGAATACAATAATATTTTGCTAAATTGCACACGAGACAATTTTATTTGGCACATTAGTATATTTTTTAATTTGTGGCCACTATAGGCAAACCTCCTCTTCAATACCCTATTCAGCCTCTCAATAGTGTTTCTAGTAGAAATATGAGCACGATTATAACGCTGCTGGGTAATAGTAGTCGGATTTAATACGGGCGTAAACATGTAGGAAGTTTGTGCGTAGCCACTGTCTGCAAGGAGAATGCCATCATTCCCCTTCTTCAAATCTCAGGCAGCAACGGCTGCTTGAAAAAAATCTTGAGTCATGCACAGATTCAGGACATCGTGCTACAATATCAAGATTTTAATTTGGGAACCACACACGATCTGAACATTAAGACAAAATTCTCCTTTCCTATTTCTATAAGATTCTCCAATTTAATCTTGATGGATTTTTTTTTTATATGTGTACAATCTATGCACCCTATATTGCCAAGAAATCCTCCAATTTCATAAAATTTGCGCTTTAATTTTTTTCTCTCGTCAACACTCGAGAGTTTTATAAATTGGCTACATTTTTGTGCTAAAATTTTTGATTTTTTACTAATAATTTTACTTGCAGTTGGTTGGCTCAACTTTATTAAATCACCACAGTTGATCTGAAATTATTTTTATAAAGTAAAACTGATTGTAAGGATATCAAAAATTCTCACATAATATATTTATATGTGTGCGTGCACATGCTTGCTTTTCGAGTGGCTTGCCGGATCAATGGACCTGCATACACTAGTGGTAAGAACAACAATAATGTATAGAACCTAGGCAATATGCTTATGCATCTGTAGTCGGGGCATTTAAAAATTATTTACTGACAAATTCCTACAGTCACGATTTCTTATCCTAATATTCTTATGATTTTTTGCGGTTTTTTAGATTTTTGACAAATTTGCGTTCGGCGCTCGAGGTCACAAACTTGGATTATTCATTAGACCAACATCATAAACAAGTCTGCAAAAAATCAGAACTACCATATTTGACGCATGCTGTGATGCAAAATATCGTTGACCTAAAAATGACATTTTGTATGATCAAAATACAATGACATTTCTCGAGGTTGGTCAAAAAGATATCTAACAGGTTTTTTCATTGACAGATCGATAAAGAAACGAGCCAACTGTTCACAATCCTCCGCCTAAGCCTACCGAATCAATCTGATTTAGGGAATTAGATTGGTTTTGTGGTTGGTGTCTTCGTGTTCCAATAGGCCTATTTATTTGCAAATGTTGGCGTAAGTCCTTTGTTCTATCTACTATGGCCTCATTAGTAATAGACATTCCAATATATATAAATATATTAAAAAGCTATTGTCCGCGGTTCCTTCTGCGCCTAAAAGAAACCTGTCTTCACTCCTGATAAATCAGAGGCTTACCATGTTTATTTAATTTACTTTTGATTTTACTAGGTATGATTCTACATGTTCTAGGTATGATTTTTAAAACCTAAATGAAATTTTCCACCCAGGCGAAGCCCTGGGGCGCTTCTAGTTAAATAAATAGAGGACCAATTAATTTAAACGAGTGTATTTATCATTAAATTGTATACTTATCTAAATAAGATGATTTATTTACTATGCTGAACGCAAAGTAAATATTTGCGTCGATATAACAACTGGGATTTATAGTTATAATTGTATAACAATTTAAACTAATAACGTTCAAGCATTTCAAATTAATTAGATTAAAATCTAATATAATGCTAATTGACTTTTAATTTAAAATATACATGTCTGATAGGTAGTGCTAGTTTATAGATAAACGCATCATCGCCTCAAGATAACAGATTCAATACTGTAAGATACGACATTGTCTCGTTAATGGCATTCAATCGCGTGTACAATTCAGTTAGACACGTGGGACGTTTATTTGCATATGTTATCATTTAACATAATTGGCAACGCTTCTCGGCGGACTGGAGTATCAATTAATCTGACTTGTGTAGGTATGGTGGGATAAATAATAAGAGCTAATTTTAATAAATACTCCAGAATCCACAAAAATATTTAGTAAATATTGATTGACTAGCTTTTGCCCGGGGCTCCGCCCGCGTGAATTTCCCACGGAAACAGTGCTTTTTCCCGGGATGAAAGTACCCTATGCCCTTACAAATTGCGATGCAGGTGTATTGTATGTAAAAATTCACAGTTGTGTAAAGTGAAAAGTTTTTCATATCGCTTTTCACACTTTTCTGTTCAAGTTACAGAAAAATGCCGATGCATGCTAAAAAATCTCTCTCTAGCTTCCTCTGTACTCATCATCAAGTGATCTTCACACATGATGTTCCAGTTTAAGATACCCTTTACATCTCCTTTGGTGTAAATAACTGTTAGATAAATAACCTAGTTCTTTATCAACTCCCAAGCTAACTCCCACAATTAGTCATAATATTTCTCCAGTGAGGTAGCGACACAGTCCGAGTAGTTACCGGGAAATGGTACTATTAATCCCGGTCCTGATTCCCGTCTCTGGGGTCGGGGATAAATTGCTCTGGTCACGGCAAGCCTTTTTGTATATGCTGCGACTGTGACTTTGCTTGATATAAGTAAATAGAGAGAATTAAAACACATGATATACACAAACATAATTTTAGTAAATACCCTGAGTGCTAACATAGCGTTCTTTTCCGGTCTTTCTTACTTTGTTATAACTAACATGTTAGATGTTATTCAAGTCTATCGCCATCTAGCGCCAGAAGCCGTTTACACATTAGAAAACTAAACAGTCAACTAGCAGGTTTCCTCACGATGTTTTCCTTCACCGGAAGCAAATGGTGGTCGATTAAAATGACCCGACGCGACGTGAGTTAGTATAATCTAAACAACTATATTTAATTAATGGATTAATGGCACATGTGGAAGATTTAGGAAGCCGAAAGCAGAGTGCAAAAGTAACTTTTTTACTGTACAATCTGACAAGTAAAAGGTCCGAATACGTAAAAAAATGGCTAATGAGCAAAACAAAAACATGAAATATAACACGCGATACGTCTACTGACAGTCATAATAAAATATGCGCGAGTCATGTTACACTGTAATCTTAAGGGTCACGCGATTCTTTTTTTTTTTTTGCTGTACTGTTACTTTTACGGGTGTTGCCAGGGGGAACTGGTCTGCTCGATTCTGATTAGACTTTTATTTTTATTTTTTATTCTTAACCATTTCATTGTGGTTACTCGATCACAAACATAACATGTTTTATTATACCTATTTATATTTGTTTTTTATTTTTATTTTTGACTGTACACAATCTAGTGTATGTATAAAGTTAATGAATAGCCCCTCTGGCATGCTAGGCGACCAAGACTGTTTCATGAGTTTCTTTCGGCATTTCTTCTCAGCAGTGGTCGTTCAGAAATGCTAGTAGTTTGTAGCTTTGAGACATAAAATATTATGATTAAATAATTAGTTATCGACGTGAAAAAGAGCCTTCTTTGAAGGCCAAGTTTCAATAAAAAAATTTGACTTTGACTTTTTTTCAACGGTCATATTTACAGTGCTCAAATGTGGATTGCTCAAGCGCAGCAGTAGAATGAAGTATATTCAAACATACATATAATTTGAGTGGAAGGTCTACTGGGCGGATATTATTTTTATGAAATTTATTCAACTGGTAAGACCTGACCTTAAAAATAACACACTGGGTACAATTAACTTGAAAATTATCGGAGCTAAGGTCTAGAACGCAGTGAATCTAATCTAACGTATTTACGTAAACAGATGAAAAAAGATAAATATTTTGACATTTTATAAAAATGTAACTAAAAATACAAATATAGCCATTTAGGTTTACTATGACAAATAATAAACTAACCAAACACGTCCTTTTTGTGAATTGTAAACAAGTTTCAGAATTGATTGTCATTGTTTTGCCTGTGACAAAGTTGCTATTGTTTTTGCATGTTGCCCGTTTATAAAGTTAGCTTAGCCATTCATTTACAAAGGATGTGTTGGGGGTTTAGTTTTGTTCGGATCTAAATAGGTATTCCCTTTATTTTAAATCTGGCATAATTGTATAGCATAGTAAGGAGGTAGTTGATCTTACTACTTTGAACTAGAGGGCAGGTCAATGCCGAACAGTGGGATCGGGGCTTACAGCACCAAATTTTTGTTAATTATGAGAAAGTATAGAACTTTCACTTACTTTACAGAGATCAGAAATGAGGAGATCCGTAGGAGAACTAAAGTAACCGACATAGCCCGCAGAATCGCGAAGCTTAAGTGGCAGTGGGCGGGGCACATAGCTCGTAGAATAGATAGCCTTTGGGGCAGAAAAGTTCTCGAGTGGCGACCACGAACCGGAAAACGTAGTGTTGGCAGGCCTCCCACTCGGTGGACCGACGACCTGGTGAAGGTCGCGGGATGCGCATGGATGCGGGCAGCGCAGGACCGGTCGTTATGGAAATCCTTGGGGAGGCCTTTGTCCAGCAGTGGACGTCTTTTGGCTGAGAGAGAGAGAGAGATAGAACTTTATATGAGAATTTGGTATGAATGAATGAATAAATTTATTTGCATTTGATATGGGTTACAGAAGATGTTACTAGAATAGATTTTGCCTCCAAATCAGTTATTTTGAATAGCATGCAAAATTTAAATTAGTCATAGTATGAGCATTACAATATTGATCGACATTTGGTATATCTCTAATAAAATCTTGATTACATGCTCCAATAGTTAGAGTACCTCGCCATCTATAAGCGTGTATATATTTAAAAAAACTTAAGGATTGAAATCAAGAGACAAGGTACCGGTATTAACCGGTAACAAAGCTTGTACACTTTAAACGAAATAAAAAATATATTTCGTTATCTTTGTATCTTTATCGTTTAATTTTAAGATTATATTCGGAAAGTTCAATACATATTTAATACTGAAATAATCTTAACACTTGCTCCACTGAACACTGCACTTGAGATGATCTGATGGCAGCCTATGAATCTGTGAAAATGGCAAAACAAATATAGTGCAGTAGTCATCATCATCTCAAGACTTCCTCGACCATTCCGGTGTAGGCCTCCTTCAACCTCTTAATTGGGTCTCTAATAGCCAGTTCTTGCCCGCTATCCTCTTGATGTCGTCTATCCACCGCATCTGGGGTCTTCCGACTGGTCTTTTACGTCCCCACGGTCTCCACTCCAGCATGGCCTTGCCCCATGAGTCCGATTTCCGGGCTATATGACCTGCCCATTGCCACTTTAATTTGGCCACTCGCTTTACTATATCTGAGACTCTACTTTGTTTCCTTAACCACTTATTAGTTTTTCGATCCCGTAGCGTTATCCCTACCAGCTTCCGTTCCATTGCCCTTTGGGTAAAGTAAATAAAAAAAATTAAATAAAAAAAAACAAAAACGAATATGAAATTATTGGCAAAAAAATACGTAAGAAAGGATGCACTGGTTGAATATTTGCTTTTTGACAGATGGTAAGGTTTTCATTCATGAAAGCAAAGTCCATTTTGTAAAGGCAGCCCAGCCTGAAACGTATTCTCCTGCTTATTTCTGTTCCCTGGTTTTCCTTTCCTACTTTAATTTCCTGACCTAGGTAGACGTATTTGGTAACTTTTTCCAGTGGTGAAAACTGTGATCAAGTGTAAGCATAGTGTGTGTGTCGCAGTAGTAAGCATAATCATAATGTAAAATCAACACTTCGTCTCATTAAGGCGTTCGTCCTTACAATAGGACTATAAATAAAACACCGTTGATTTACGTTTATGACTTTAACAGAATCGACGCCACGGATGAGTAAAACTGAATAAAAGCTTGCAAAAAATGGAAATCTATACACACTTGGGCAAATAAAGAGCAGATCTGTGCCTCGAGCCACAACAGAACCGTCTTCACGTTCAATTTGTTCTGTAATCCGGAATCTAATTCCCAAATTGGAAGAGCATTCGTCACTATGGACGCTCTGGTGAGGACAGACGCCATCAATCTTTTTCAGCCTTCGGTAACGACCGCACAATCAGTGCAAATAGATAATTCATGACAATGGATAGAGTATTGAGGAAGTGATACTAGCTGCGCGACGGGGACTCCACTTTTGTGAGAATTTCGTCGTAAAAAACACTATGTGTGCTATTCCAGATTTGGCTTTAACTGTATTTCCAGTAGCATCTTTCTTTAACTTAAAAATCCATTTTAGGTAATGAAAGATTTATAAGTGACCTTGTTGTAAGTGACCAAGTGACCTTTTGAAGTAAAACGTTGAACTTATCTTCTTTCCATGCGTCCAAATTGTAAATGCTATTTAAAATTGTTATGTTCACTTCCATGCAACAAGAAAAGTTTATGGGTTATATGTTTAACTTTGAAACAGTTAACAAAATATTCTTAGTGCCAAGCGTAGGAGAGACATATCCATCTTCCTTAGAATGTAATAATGCAACAATTTTGATGCCTAGCCTTTTTATATTTTCACCTATATTTACCAAGGTTCCTTACATAAAACCTAAAAGTCAATTTGAATCTACAGGAGACTGATTTTAAAATTTTTAACAAAGACTATAAAAGAAAGATGAGAGAGTAAAGAACACGTTTACATAAACTTTTTCTGTAGCAAAGATCAATAATGTTTCTTACACAAATCTAAAAAATTGCCGAGCGAACGAAAACTTTTCTCATAATTTTAATTTCCAATACTTCCCCTCCAATTCAATGCTAAGTTTTTGGATCCTGAAAATCGATATGCTAGAGTTTTACATTCTGAAATATTGCTTCAAAATATTTATTTGGAATTACAAATATTTTTTTTATGATATCGATTTTGTTATTATGGATTTTTTAATGTATTTATTGACGTAAAGTTCTCTTTCACAGTTTATAACGATCTAGATAACGTGGTAGTCACAACGCCTGTCCGCTAACTGGAGGTCTTGTGTTTGATTCTCAGCGTGGGCAAATAATTGTACTTGTTGCCACAGATATTGGTCTGTGGTTCCGGCTGCGATGTGCTCGATTCTGTGTTTGTATCCATCTGACCCACGACACAAGCTTAGTGATTAGTGTAGGCCGTTGTTGTCCAATATTTATTGATTAAATGAATATAGAATACTCCAAAGAGTTTCTAGATGTGTGACAATAAAGTTCATAATACTTACTTAATTTGTTAACAAAATGAAGAACGCAGCAAACCATATTTGCATCAAACGTCAAGTCGACAAACGTGTGTGTTTGCACTGGGTCGGGTAACAGTCCAAGAAATTTGCACATCCCGTGTTATCAGACGGCTTCTAACAATTTCCACTGAATTGGACAGGACTTGCATCCGTGAGTGTCTCTCCGGGAATTCTATTCGATTTTTCTGTTTTAGATGAAATACTTATTGTGATCAAATAGTGTTCTTAGTAAAGTTCTTTTTATATACATATCTAGTCATCAAATAATGAAAAGTGGCAAATGTTAATTATCCTACTATCTAATTATAAATGACAAATTTTGAATGTTTGTGAATGTCTGTTACAATAATCTCGCAAAATCTACTGGACGTAATTTGATGAAATTTAGCAAACGGGAAAAAAAAAATACCGGCAATAACACGAAGGCCAGGGGAGCAGCTCGTTATAAATAAAACTTGTCAAAATAATATAAATAATGAATTAATAATATAAAATCAATGAGTTGAAGAACACTTATCAAAAATATTTGCTTTCAGCTTTGGTTTAAAAGCAACGCATTCTAACCAAAAATGAGACACAAATTGTAACAAATTTAAGGACATGGTTATTGGTTACCCTACTTGCATATTGCTTTTCCTGAGGACAAAAGTAACATGTAAAATTTCTCCAGATGGCAATTTAGCTTGTTTGCACAATTTACGTGACAGAATCGACTTCGTATCGTATGAACTAGTCTATAGGGCGCCAAGATTATTCACAAACTTCTAACATATCCTAACCACTGGAAAATGAAACTTATCGTCTTACATTTGAAGGCTTTGTACAGTGCAGAATTAAATTTGCTCCGCTCATTGACTCAATCTCTTGGGCAAACGAATCGGCTGAAATATAGGTTCTGCTTATGTGATACGTAATTCTAATATTGGTTTTATCAGACGATTTGTTTGCATCTTATTTGTCGCATCCACATTGCGGCGGCTTGTTGTCATTTTTAATCTACATAAGAATTAAACATTTTTTTTTACAAATTTTGTTTCTATGTAAGTTGTACCTGTGTGTTACCTTTATCACACACTGTTAAATGATGATATTGGCAATGATGAATTAATAGCTAGTTCACCATAAACCAAAAATCATTTATTACCAAGAAAAGTTACAAATTACAAGTACTGGACTTCATCTTTGTCAATGTCATCATTTTTCCATGATATTCCACGGGGTAGCCGCATCTATTTATTATTTTTTCATGATGTTTTCCTCTATTTCAAAGCAACTAGAATCCTATCAAGCTACCACACACGAGTTCAGATTGTATTTGAATTTGAAGGGGTTTTCGAGGAATTAACGAGGTACGAGTAAATGGACGACACACAGAGCCTTGTATCGTAGGTTTGCTGGCTGGCTTTTCCTAACTTTTTATTTATTTTCACCCAAAAAAATATATTTTTATAATAATGTTCACTTGAAATTCGTTTGTGTGTTTGAACCACGACATATGTTAATTGCGTTTTGTGACCTTAGCGTATAGTGCATTTATTTATCACCACCTCTTCTACTTTGCCGGTGTTCCCCAGGGATGTATTTTTGGGCCGGTATCATTAATTTTATTAGGCTATTGTAATCCTCGGCTGGAGCGTGTCGTGGTACACAATGGAACATAATTCAGCCCATCTGTCGTCTGATGAGCCGTCAGCTGCGTTGGCAACTGTTAAATTAATCATTGCCTGTATCGTACCTTAGATGGAGATTTCTTTGCTTTCTTACAGTGAAAATTTTAGTTTTTAATTAATACGCGGCTTTGCCTATGTCACTTTCCAACCCTCTAACTATCTCCACACAAAAAATATATTAATCCATTGCTCCCTTTCGACGTGAAAGACGGAGAAATAAACATACTTTCACATTTACAATAATAGTTGGAATTAAAATATTAGTATGGGCTCAGTTAGATAATAGGGTATGGATTAGCATATATTAAATTCATCGTTCGTTCACGAATCAGCTTTGAAAATATCCATATAATAAAACCATTGTGATATTCCAAATTTTATTTTACTCTGGTAGTAAGTTTCATCAAAATTCATCCAGTCATGCAGTGGTGAAGGCATGATTAAATAATAAATGTTCATCCACACACACACTAAACATCCAAACTTTAATATTATATTGTTAGAAAGATTGACAAAGCAATCAACGCGTAATATTTTCTAGCCTGTTGCAGAATAATATTGCTACTTAGAGCATGACCTTATTTCTGGAAATGTTGATATGATATACAAAGAAAAATATTGCTTTAGTAATAAAATTCAGCGTGTAGAGTGTAATACTGGAGCGTTTATATAAATCTGATCGCAGTAAACCTCAACAAGGCCGCGTTTGTCAGGGCTCGTATATTTTATTGCGTCTGTTACTTATTACTAATACAAAATAGCGACGAAGCACATGGAGATCCAATGTCACATACTATCACGTCAGCATCCTCGGCGGTAGGTGAGACTATGGATTTCCATTTGAATCGAGCACTACCAATAGCTGTCATAAATTAACCTATATTAATTACCTAACCTCCCCAAAATTTAGCTCCTGTGACAATTTCAGGATAAAAAGTACCATAATAGCTCTTTCAGATTTACTTGTGTACTAGTAAATCAAATTCCGTCTCGTAGATTTTGCATGAAAAATTAATAAATATCCTTCCGATGCGACCGATTTGTTGACGTCGCGACGTCAATAAATTTTCGGGATTTTTTGATAGGGAATATGATCTCTTAGCTAAGAAA
Organism: Ephestia elutella; assembly: GCA_018467065.1. Classification (NCBI taxonomy): domain Eukaryota; kingdom Metazoa; phylum Arthropoda; class Insecta; order Lepidoptera; family Pyralidae; genus Ephestia; species Ephestia elutella. The sequence goes on along the minus strand of CM031578.1, from coordinate 1,483,691 downwards.
TGTTCATACTAGTATAAGGTACATGATATATTTTAAAGGCACCTGACATCCCATAACAACTACCGCCATCGAGTGGCAGCCATATATACTAGTGAGGACAGTCAAAACTGACAGAACCACTACCACTTTGAAAAGTAAAATCGTTGAAGCAGAGCCTCGACACGAATTTAAGTGTGGTGATTTGAAGTGATTGTTCTGGTGTTTCTTTATTGTATGAACCCGATTTGATGGCGTGTCCCGATTCCCGAAGGGACGCGTACGAAAAAAACTGTAAATCAAAAATATATAACGGCTAAAAAGATTTCATTGTTGATTTATGAATAAATATCGTGTTAGAAAATATATTATAAAACGAAAAACTTGTATTTTCCATCCGTAGAAAAATCTCATATAAATGGAGAACGAAATATTGGAGATGTTAGTTTTGAAATTGAATTTAATTCGCTCAATTTTAGTTAATAAATTACAATTTCTAAGAAAATCTCAATTATGATTAACAAATTATATATTTTTAAGGTTGTTAAATTGTAAAAGCGCCATCTATCTCAAATCTATTAATTTATTAACAATAGTTAACGAAATCATTAATCTTGCTTATTATTGAACTTCTTAATAAGTTCCGATCATGTATGCGAAACTCAGATGACAGCTTGCTCTCTGTGCTATATATTGTTGTACGTGGCTTCGCTGCCCTCTTCTCTCTCTCGACCACGAATAAACCTCATCTCTAAAAAACGGACACGGCCTTTTTACTCAGAAGAATCCCACGCCATATTTGCTGGTGACCCATACAATTTGAGGCGCTGTGGATCGCAAGTGGAACCTAGCAGCGCAGCTCCTTCTGTTTCCTGCCCGGTTGTGGGTGAATCGGCGGGTCAGAGTCGGCGCCGGGACGTTGGAGTCATCGGAACCACACGCATACGAGCACGTGGTCGCACGTGGACTTTCCAGCGATTCAGCTGTGTCCAGGGATAGTGTACAGGCTTGGAGAGCCAAGCCCGCACGAATTTTCAAGAAAAGCATCATCACGAGGTGACAATTTCCAGTTCTCAAGTCGGGTGCCCGAAGTTTCATCGTGGTCACCCGCGCCGCTGCGCAAACACGCGTCGTCGAAGTGCCGAGCCGCGTTAATATCAACGGGGAAGCAGGTTTTTTTCCCTAGGCTTCAAGAAACAAATCAAGCAAGCACATAGTTCGTCCCGTGGTGGCACGTGGCAACGTGGCGTGCAACAAGAAGAAACGAAGACCAAAGAGAAAACCGTAAAGTGAGCTGGTTTCCCTTTTCTATTTTTCCAATCCCTTCTTGCTGCCATAACCTAAATTTTCTAGTATTGATTCCTTTAATTTGTGTTAGACATGTCGAGTTCAGAAATCGATAGTGAGTCAACTGCTACGATACAATGGTATCCAAAGAGGCCAGTAAATTAAAACAACTCAAACGTGAGAGAGGCATTATTAAATCAAAACTCACCTTTGTATAGTAAATTTATAACCTCTCTTCCCCGATATTCTCTCTATATCAATAGAACAAGTCATTGATCTTGAATTGCGAACAGAACGCATTCAAGGTGTTTTTTCTAATTTTGATGAAGTGCAAACAAAATTAGAATTACTTTCCAGCGAAGATCAAACCCTTGAGCGTCAAAAATTTGAAAGATTCTTTTTTATTCATGCGTTTCTAAAGCTAAAAATATTATTCAGAAAAAAAAAAGCCGGCTCTCACACACAGAACCCACAACCAAGAGGTAAAAACCTCAAGAGGGTTCTGATGCTATTAAATATCCTGGAAATTTCATTGCCCACTTTTACCATGGTGATTACAAGGACGCTGGCTAGAATTTCGTGAAAATTTTGACGCTCTTATACATCAAAGAGTACTCTAAAACCTATTCAAAAAATTTAAATATTTAAAAAGTTGTCTACAGGATGCAGGGCACTTGGAAGTTATTAGTACTTTAGAATATTCAGCTGATAACTACTCTTTTAGCGTGGAAACTTTTATGTGAAAGATATAATAATCCACGTTTGTTAGTCTTTACTCATTTAAAATATCTATTTAACATGGATAAAATAGAGGAGGAACCTCACAGTCTTTGAGATCAACCATTGATGGTATTTCCCGTCACTTACGATCACTACGATCGCTAGATGTTGCTGTAAATGAGTGGGATTTAGTAGTCATTTATTTCATATCCTCCAAGCTACCCAGCGAAAATCTATTACGTAAGAAGTGGGAGGAACAAATTAGTTCAAAGGAATTGCCTTCGTTACAGGACTTCAAGAATTTCTTACAAAAGCGAGCCGACCTACTAGATGCCATGAAATCAAAGCAACCGGCTGAGCCAGCAAAGAAGAGCCTTGTGACCACGTCCCATGCGCCCCCTGTACCCCACAAGGCCCAGACGTCCCACGCGTCTACGAGCGCAGCTCTAATCAAACTCAAGGTACCACGGCGAGCTGCCCCAATTGCAAAGGTAGACATTTTATTAATCAATGTACTAGGTTTTTGGCTCTAAACGCTAGGTCACGCATACAGGTCATACGCAAACTTCGTCTCTGCCTCAATTGTCTCAGATCCGGTCACGCTCAACCTAATTGCCGCTCATCACACTGTAAACATTGCCAAGGTAAACATAATTCATTATTACACATCGAACGCAACACGAATATTAATAACACTCAACCTGCGACAGCATTAAATACTTACTCAGAAAATAGTACAAATCATACATCTATACCTATCTCTGTACATCATTCGAATAACACAGTTCAATCTGCAAATCTTCAAAACCAAACGCATACTAACTCGATCGCATCAAAACCGGTTTGCAATAAATCCGTAATTCTCACAACTGCACTTGTTTTTGTCTCAGACAGTGCCGGCCGTCAGCATACATTGCGCGTGTTGCTTGACTCTGCCTCGCAATCTAATTTTATTACGCAAAGGGCGTATAATTTATTGAATCTCCCGAAATACAAAACGAATATGGAGGTAATTGGGTTCAGTAATAATTCCACTACAATTGATTATTATTGTGAATTAGAATTACAATCACGAAAAAGATCTTATCGAAAATCTATCATCTGTTTAATAGTGCCATCTATTTGTAATATTCCCAAGTACAGTTTTGACTTGCAATCTTTGCACATTCCACATCGATACGTAAACAAGTTAGCTGACGAAAGCTATTATGCCGCGGGTGAAATTGATATTTTAGTGGGGGCAGAATTATTTTACGAATTGTTGTGTACGGGACAAATTAGACTGGGGGACAAGTTGCCTATTTTGCAAAATACCTACCTGGGATGGGTGGTCTCAGGCGCAATTGCCATTGCTTCCCCTGAAACTAAACAGGTGAGGTGTAACTTGAATATTAGTTCCCAATTACAAAAATTTTGGCAAATTGATAATCTTTATGATGATTCACCTTTAGATTTAGTTCAACAGTTATCAGATGATGAAAGAAAATGTGAGGAAATATTTATGACTCACCAACGCTCTTCTGATGGTAACTTTGTGGTGAACTTACCCTCAAAGCTTCCCCCTCTGAGCTGGGCTATTCAAAGTCAGTTGTTTTAAAACGTTTTCAGTCCCTTGAAAAGAAAATTTGAGCACAACAATTCATTTAAAAACATGTATGTAAACTTTATGAAAGAATTTGAACGTTTAGGCCGCATGAGTAAGATTGAACAAAATGAGTCATTAAATTTTTTACCTCATCATGCGGTCATTAACCCTTCTAAGGTCTCCACCCCGCTGAGGGTTGTTATAGATTGTTCATTTCCAACTTCCACAGGTGTGTCATTAAATGACCTTCAATACACAGGCACTATTAAACAAGATCCTCTCATCGATATTTTATTAAGATTTCGAATACACAAATACGTTATTAGCGCAGATATTGAGAAGATGTTCTGTAACATTTTACTTTCTCCACAACATAGAAATTTACAGTGTATTTTTTGGCGCGAATCGCCCCAACACAAACTCGAAACTTTCACTTTAAATTCACTAAGCTTTGGGTTGCGCTCAGCCCCAAGTATTGCAACACGTTGTCTTTTACAACTTTCTCACGAAATTACCGAAAAAAATCAAATCACATTCCAGTTACACTTTTGATGAAGTAAGCACGATGACGTCAGCTGCAACAGCGATTGCTTCAGACTTCTACCTAGATGATCTGCTATCAGGACAAGACGATGAGCAGTTTCTGATCCAGACAGCACTAGAAATCGACAAGACATTGAGAGGAGCACAATTTCATCTTAAAAAGTGGAAGTCTAACTCTAAGAAAATACAAGGTACTGTAATTAAAAACACGAACACAAACACAACACAACCCGAATCAAACGAAACTGTTAACATGCAATTTGGTGATAACACACACAAGATTTTAGGCCTTGAATGGTCAAACTCAAATGATTGTTTGCTTTTCTCTACCAAAATTCAACCCATACAGGGTAAAGTCACAAAACGTAACATTTTATCGAAAATATCCAGTATTTTTGATCCATTGGGATATTTAGGCCCTTATATTGTTTTGGGTAAATGTCTCATTCAAAAGCTATGGCGAGATAAACGTGGGTGGGATGAACCTATTTCTGATAATTTGATAGATTCTTGGAACACATTTTACGATAGCTTAAAATATTTAAATAATTTGAGAATTCCCCGCCATGCAGTAATTGATAATTATTGTTCTATTCACTTAGTTGGGTTTTCAGACGCTTCCAACTTAGCCTATGGAGCGGTTATATACCTACGCTCTGTTGACCATAACAGTAAATGCACTTTCGCACTTACTGTTCAGTAGCTCACGGGTTGCTCCTTTAAAAACACAAACAACACCGCGCCTTGAGCTATGTGCAGCCTTGTTACTAGCACGAAATATGCACAAGGTAAAAAAGGCTTTGAAACGGGAAATAGATACTATAACCTATTGGTCAGACTCAAGTATCGCCATAGCTTGGATAAAATCAGACGCACACAAACTAACAACATTTGTAAAAAATAGAGTTTCCGAAATTCGGTCACTTACAAATGTCAACGATTGGCATTGGGTTCAATCTGCTCAGAATCCAGCAGATATCTTATCACGAGGCACTACTGTTGATAAATTAATAACAAACAGAATCTGGTGGTACGGTCCATCTTTTCTACATGAACAATTTTTTGGGGTTCCTCAAAACAAAAATGAAGAAAACCCACCGATATCATCTATGACTGAATCTACTCCCACACACTGTAACACTACTCATACACAGTTATCTGGGGATCATGTTTTCATAAATAACTTGATTTCAAAATATTCAAGCGATATAAAGTTATATAGAATACTTTCTTATGTCATGCGGTTCATTAACAATAGTAAGGGCGAGCGCAAACGAAACGGTCCGCTCTCACCTTCAGAAATACAACTATCACAAAATATTCTTATAAAAAATGTGCAAATGCATTGTTTTCCACACGATTACGAAAGTTTGAAAAATAATCAAATATTGTCAAATAAATCTAGATTACTAGACTTGAAACCATTTTACGATAATGGTATTATTCGAGTGGGTGGTAGAATTAGTTTATCACAATTTAATTACGACAAAAAACATCCAATTATTTTAGATAATAAACACTCACTAACAAAGTTAATTTTTACAAACGAACATCGCCGTCTCATGCATGCTGGCCCTCAGTTACTATTATCATCCATCAGAGAAAGGTACTGGGTGCCCAAAGGTAAATACTTAGCGAATAAGGTCGTTCATGAATGTGTCACCTGCTTTAGAGCCAAACCTACCACAACAATTCCTCCTATGGGTGACTTGCCTGGTACCAGGGTAACGCCGGCCCCTCCATTTTATACAACAGCATTAGATTACGCAGGACCTTTCTTGCTACGTGACAGGAGGGGACGTGGTTACAAGACTTATAAGGCATATATAGGTATCTTTGTATGTTTCGTAACGAAGGCGGTTCACATTGAATTGATTACAGGTCTCCATACTGAGGCCTTCCTGGCTGCATTCAGAAGGTTTGTGGCGAGACGAGGTAAACCAGGCCAATTGGTAAGTGACAATGGAACTACATTCAAGGGTGCTTGTAATGATCTCAAAGAATTGTATGAGTTTATAAATCAGTCTTCTACTGATATATGCACATCCTCAGCTAATCAAGGTATCAAATGGAAATTTGGTCCAGTTTACACACCTCACATGAATGGGTTGGCTGAAAGTTCAGTTAAGTCCTGTAAATACCATTTAAAGCGAGTAATGAAAGATAGTTTATTAACTTATGAAGAATTTTCTACTGTAATTATTCAAATTGAAGGAATCTTAAATTCTAGACCACTCTGCCCTCTTCCTGACTCTAATTTAGATCATACCCAAATCCTAACGCCAGCTCACTTCCTCATGGGAAGAACACCAATCACATTGGCCGACTACGAATATGAAGCCGTCCCGATCAACAAATTAAATTATTTTCAACAACTTCAACAGATTCAACAACATTTCTGGAGGCGCTGGTCACGAGACTACATCGGGCTGCTGCAGCAAAGGACCAAATGGCGGAGCGCCAAAGGACCAAGCCTGAAGATCGGTACAGTCGTGCTAGTCAAGGACCACCACCTGCCGCCGTGCCAATGGAATCTCGGAAGATAACTCAAATCCACCCAGGGGTCGACGGAGAAGTTCGTGTCGCCACCATCACCACTTCAAGGGGGGAAATCAAAAGAGCGTTTAATAATATTTGTCCCCTACCGATAGATTTAGAATAAGATGATTCTCATTAGTATTCTATATTTTAGATACATTTATTTGTATTGTATTCATTCTCATTTAGTTTTCTCATTAGAATTCTATACATTAGATACATATCTTTGCATTGTATTCAATCTTATTTAGTTTTCAATATTTAGTATAAACTAATTAGAATTGTATTCATCTTTCTTTAGCATTCATTATTTTAGCTATCACTAAGTAACGAGATAGTTTACGCTGTTATTAATTGTATTAATGAATCCTTATTTAAGTTACCAAATAACTAATCACATAATAGCTGTGTCAAATTAATCGTTTTCGATTTTTTCTAGTAAGGTCAAAAATAAAATGTATTTTTGTACCATCTTTTACTTCAAATATCCTAAACTTTTTAGTTGTGGGTTCGAGATCCCACAGTTTGAAACTTGGTTTGTTTTACTTTATAAGTACAAATCAATTCTTAAATCACCTGAATATTCACTAGTGGGTTCGTATCCCACTTGAATGAACCTTAGTCTGTTTTCAAGTTTTTTATATTTCGCGGGTTCGATCCCCCGCTTATTTCAGAGATTTCCATGTTGTAATTTCAGTTCACTTCTTGAATTTAGTCTTACCAATAGATATTTTTGTAAGTCTAGCTATTCTAGTACATAATCTAGGCACCTAGAGTTTGTTATTTTTTAATTAAAATTAAATATGTAACTGTCTACATATTTAAGGTGGCAATATGTTAAAATTGTAAAAGCGCCATCTATCTCAAATCTATTAATTTATTAACAATAAGTTAACGAAATCATTAATCTTGCTTATTATTGAACTTCTTAATAAGTTCCGATCATATGCGATAGATGACCTTGCAACTTGCTCTCTGTGCTATATATTGTTGTACGTGGCTTCGCTGCCCTCTTCTCTCTCTCGACCACGAATAAACCACATCTCTGGACACGGCCTTTTTACTCCGAAAAAGAATCCCGCCAGTGGTAGTTTTGTTTTATATTGTTGTATTATTCTATCTGTCTTTGCATGAATGTTACAGATAACATTCGTATTTGATTTGTCAAGTTATCTAAAGGTATTTGATATGACATAACGTCTACCGCCTACGAGGCGACTATCACAAATTGACATTAACACATTGACATATAAAATAATAAATGCATGGAATTAATAAATTAATAAATAGAGCTTATGTTAGATAATAAATATTTCAATATGTATAAATTCACTTAAATCAAAATTAATTTATATATGCACTTAGTCGACATTTTAAAATGAATTTATTTATATTATTGTATTATTTTGTGGTAGAATAAAGGCTTATTTATTTTTATTTTTTCATTTTATTTTATTTTATAACGTCTACCGCCATCTAGTAGCAGCAGTATTACACTCGAGAGATCTAAACAGTTTATCTATGAGCCTGTTTCCTTATTTCATACATCATCGGTTCGAATCTTGTTTTCTTAGAATCACTTTTAAATATTCGTACCTATACGTCAACAAATAGGGAAAGTTATGAATGCTGTAAAAATGGAATTTTTAAATTTCGATATAACAAAACGCAGTTATCATACCACACCCTTTAATATTTTATTACTACCCCACTTAGCTGCTTGGAAAGTTTTATAATGGTTCTGGAATCGTGCCAAGGATTGCTGTATTGTATTGTCAACAGCACACCCACCTACCCAAATTGATTGCAAATTAGCCGTTATTGCCGGCGCATAGAGTACGTGTGGTAACTTAATGTGCAGGTGACTGTACCAGCGCAGCTTCCATGGTTCACTTCAATTTGCAGACGCTCGCAGCGACAATTGAGAGAAAATGAAATAGTGGACGTTCCTTTGTTTTTGCTGAATTTAAGATGTTTGCGTTGTATCTGAGATCTTGCCAACGAACGCTCTGTACAAAGTAGCTATTCGATTTTTCAATAAGAAAAAATCACCGGTACCTAACCTAATAAAAAAATACCTAAGTATTTAACCGGAATCCTACTAATGATATAACTATAAACTGAATGTATTTCGATGAAAAATGTTGGTTCCCGGGTAGACTGTAACCTGGAATTGCATAGTGATATTTTAATGCCATAATAAAATCTGTATAAAAACAAATATAACAAATAAAAACTTGATTTACTTAAAGTTAAACAAAAATTTGCAAATGAAAAATCGTATTTCAGCCAGATCTATTCCATTTCTGTTGTCATCGCAAGTGTAGCGTTCCCATATTTTTACTCTATTGCATTCGCCGCACGGACATAAAATAAATTCAGCCATGAATGGAACGTCACAAGTTGTATTGAAACTTAACTGTTGAAAATCGCGTGTAAAATGCTACAAAGGTTTGGAAATTTAGATGGGAAACATTCCTAACAAAATAGGTATTTTTCAATATGTCCAGTTACAGCCCCTTTATTGGGTTGATAGTGTATTTTTTTGTGTAAAGCTGCGCGTCCACTGAATCTGAATCGAAGCGTTTACCAGCGAATGCTGTTCCATAGTAATCAATACAAAGAAACAAAATCTGTCCGCTGCGTACGCTTCGATTCCGATCAAGTAGTCGCACAGCTTTATAGAAATAAGGTCTGAACAATAGTTTTTGATTTTTGTATTGAGGTAAGAAGATGTAGGTGGAGAATCCGATAAGGGAAGGTGAGTAGTCGGGGGTGTTTTCAATAATTACCTTTTTTATATCTGTAAAAAGGGATGTAGCGACATAAGTACAGGATTAACTTTATCACCAGTTTGGATTTCTACTAGATTAATAAAGTTTTTCATGTATTTACGACATCTTTGGGTTTGTTACTGTAAGTTTGGTTTATAAGTCAATTTGCCACCAAAAAAATTCGTCATCAGACGAATTTTTAAAATAAATTCGCTATATTCTTTTGACTATTGTTATATTGTGTTTGAGGTTGGAAATAGTTTGGTAAAGAGGAAGCTGTGAAGGAGATAGGGTAGATGTTGGAGTTTGAGTAGAACAAAGAGGTCCAGTTTGTTGAACTTTGGAGACATGAATATTAAGACCTATTATTTTGTCCCTTATAAAACGGGGCTGGGAGCACTTCGCACACCGAATGTAGCTCTGTGACCTGGACATCTGCCGACGATGCGTCCTCATATTCGTTTGACAATATCCATAAATCCATACTAATATTATAAATGCGAAAGTTTGGATGTGAGTTTGTGAGTTTGTGAATTTGTGAGTTTGTGAGTTTGTGAGGATGTTTGTTACTCAATCACGCAAAATCTACTGGACGGATTTCGATGAAATTTGGTACAGAGGTAGATAATGACCTGGAATAGCACATAGGCTACTTTTATCCCGGGAAAAAGCACTGTTCCCGTGGGAAATTCACGCGGGCGAAGCCGCGGGCAAAAGCTAGTATAATATATATAAATAAAAAAAAGAATACATATTATTATACCTACTATATATTGGAAAAAACACTTGACAATTTGTTAAAAAAATAAAACACCATTTTTGCTTATGCATTTGCTTGAAGCGAAACGGATTTCCGCGTGCAGACAACATGGACTTCCAACGGGAAGGTCTATTGCTCTATGTTGGTTTATACAGCCTGTCTTGAGTTCTTATTTTCTATAATCTTGAAAAACTAAAAAGTATTGCAAAAATCTCTTGATTTATGTAAATCTGGGTAGGTAGGTATTTCTCAGATTGTTGAATTTGGGAAAGCTGTCATAAATGTCCGCTCCGTCAAAATTTTCAGTAATCTTGAAATTTTTCAAATATTATTTGGGTCCAGATTAAAAGGATTTATTTAATTTCCAAAGAAAAGTCCCATAATATTTCCGGGTTGAAAACCACCCTATAAGTTACTTATTTATAATATTAGTTAAGATTTGTTACTGACTTTTATTGACATTTTTGATATTATTTTTAATACTTACGTATTGTGATTCCGCGAATAATGAACCGGTTTTTATAGTTCGCGTTTTGTAAAATGGAATAACTTGTAAAATGTGGTTTCATAGAATTTTTACAGCTTGTCATAATGGGTTAATAGTAGATTATTAACCAAGGGCTGTATGACATCAATTGCATACGAGGTTTTGGCGCCTGAGCGCCTGAGCGAAGTTAACGAGTATGCAATTGACTAGCTTATGCCCGATAAATACTCTGCTTTACATATCGATTGTGAGGTAAGTAAACAACAAGACAGCAGGTTTCAATGAACATTTATTAAGAAGAAAAAAATGTGTATTTAATTAAAATAGTCTAGATTCCGATTCGAGTAATTATAGATACGCGAGAAAAAAAATATTAACTTTTTAAAAATATTCTTCGTACAGTATGAGTATGACAAGTTCTTTTTTCAAATTCCAAAACCTATGCTGTAATGATAGTCATACACCCCGGCATTCAGGGGTGTAAGGTGTACTTACAGAGCAAGAGATATGTAAAAGCATTTTAGGTAATATAAAGTAAACGTATATGAGTAAACGTCATGAAAAGCAACGTTACTGCTTGTTTTATTGCGTCGACTATAAATAGAGCTGAAGAGACTTTTTGTTTTTTTTTAAATAATGTCTAAATGTATTATACTTACTGGATAAAGTCCTTTTACTTCTTTTAATAAGAATTCTAGGTAAAATATAAATATTAACTGCTGATATTTAAACCTGTATGATTTTTTAATGGACTAAATAATCAGTTATGAAATAGATTCAACTAACCATGATTTCACACTACTGAGATCAGAGGACTTTTTTTAGTGATGACATTTTAATTAAGGAAATCAAGTCGGTAATTGGTCCCTGAACCAATTCTGTGCCCTCAATTTTGCATTGAGGTTTCCACTCGTCCCCTGATCTGCAATTTTTTGTAAATAAATTATATTATCCATTCTCTCTATATTTCCCTTAGCCTGAAATTGTGCTACAGTCGCGTATTTAAGGTAAAAATCGTAGTAATTTTATATTTATTTAAACCAAAAAATAAGTTTTAGTGGTAATCAGAAAACAATTCATTGATCGAGTTGATTCACAAAAAAGTTTCCGAAATAAAAAACACTACTATTGAAACACCATTGAGACTCACTTGTGACTTAACTTTAGAACAACGCACGGAAAGGCAAAGAAAAACCTGAGAATAGACAATTGAGCTATATCAGAACAGACAAGCATCCGTGACCGTTTTTCAAAAAGGCGGCTTGATTTGGACAGCCTCTATTTGTATATGAAAATCGTGCCTAATCCGTATTTGCGCAGGCCAGCGTCTATGGCAGCTTCTACTGTGTTCCTCTTGCTACTATAAATAGAACTGAAGAGACTTTTGTTCTTTTTAAATCATGTTAAATGATTATACTTAGGATAGAGGTCGTGTCATATAGAAAATTCAAATAAGATTCAGGCATAAAATACATGGAAAATTAACTGCCGGTATCTTAAAGAATTGATTGATATCATTAAATTAATGGATTAACATCATCAGTAATGAAATAGATTTAACATCACATGATTTCACACTACTAGTTTATAAATTATTTGATTTTGAATTGAGTTCTTTAATGTAAAAATCAAGCTGGAATTGCTTTGGTTTAAATTTTGCCTCAATTTTTGAGTTCCCTTTAAATGTAAAATAGCTGGAATTTTTTGGTTTAAATAATTTAGTTAAGTTAGATCCAATCTTTATATATTTCTTTAGCCTGAGATTGCTACAGTCGCGTATTTAAGGTATAAATCGTTAGTAACTTTATATTTATTTAAACCAAAAAATAAGTTTTAATTGGTAATCCGAAAGCAATTCATTGATGAATTTGATTCGCTAAAAAAGTTTCCGAAATAAAACACTATTAAACACCATTGAGACATCACTTGACTTAACTTATAGGACAGCGTGGCACAGAAACAAAGAACCTGAGGAATAGACAATTGACCGCTATCCATCAGAACAGCAACACTAGCATCGCAGGAGTGACCGTTTTCCAAAAGGCGGCTTGTTTGGACGAGCCTCTATTGTCGTATATATCGGAAACATCGTGCCTAATCCGTATTTGCGCAGACTAGCGTCTATGGCAGCTTCGGTGTGTTCCTCTTGCTACCAAAGAATTTCGTTCTTTTTATATCATGTTAAAGAGAAGGTAGAGGTCGTGTCGTATAGAGAATTCAAATCGATGACAGAAGACAGGCATACATGGAGATACTCCACCGACAAGAACGAAGTTCTTAAATTGATGATCGTTGATATCAAGTTAATTTAACATCACAGTACTTTTTGGAATAGTTTATGCATTAAATTACAAGTTTTCGTTTTGTTTTTAGGTTAAAAATACATAAATTATTTTGATTTTTTGAATTGAGTTTTCGTTTAAATGTGAAAATAGCTGGAATTGTTTTGGTTTTAAATTAAATAATTTTCATTTAACTACACCTTTCATGACCTGTTTGTTAAATATTTAGTTCAAAGTTAGATATACTTTATTTATTTCTTTATTCTTATATGTAAATCAGTTTTAACATTATTATTAAAAGCTGTTCTGATGATAGCGCTGGCATGCCTTTATACGTGATCAATAATATTATGTTGCATTCTCTCAAATTTGGGCTCGCTAGTTTAGTATATGAAATTATTAATAAGTATTCTAAATTACAATCTAGTAGATTTATCATAATTTATTTTTTGTATAACAAAAGGGCGACAAACGAGTAAAAAGCGGGTCACCTGATGGTAAGTAATTACCGCTACCCACTTGGACAACTGCAGACAAACTGGGCGTATCGCAGAAGTGTTGCCGGCCTTTCAAGAAGACGTAGACTCGTGTTTTTGAAAGGTTTTAATGTCGTATCGGTTCGGAAACACCGCCGTAGAAGAGTTGGTTCCTCAGTATGGTCATACGTGATAATAAGTGCCTTTTTAAAACGCACGGTGGTTGACTGCCAGTTATACGGTAGGCGACATTTTGAATCACAATGTAATATTTGAAAAAAAAAAATGTTTGTCTTTGTAAAGTGCTTACCTTTAGAAGTGACAATAGGCATAAATCAACACAAAAATGAATATGTAGAAGTTTTGTGTTTTCATACCGAGCTTTCGTTAAATCTATCCAGTTTTCGTTTACAATTTGAAAATAACCGAATCGTTTGTATTTGTGGGTGATATTTTTTTGAAATTTGATCACCCGAGTTTAAATATATAAGATACGGTTCAAATGCACTATTTTTTTTGGATATTTACATTAAAACTGTGCATGTGCAACTTGTTTAATATAACCACTTGGTTTCTGATTTTTATACGTAAAAAACCTTATTATTTCTAATAATGACTGAGCCTGATATTTTGATTACGTATTAATGCGTATATTAAAGACAAATTAAATAGGGTCTGTTACTTCACTAGCTGTCGCTCAATTCCGCTGAAAGCTTGTAAAAATACTTAAGGCGAGGTTCAACCTGAACTGCAAAAAACAAAATTCATATGCGCTTAACCGCGGCGTGTGCGCGTTGCAATAAGATTTTTGCACAACACAATGTTCTACTTTCGTTGGCAGGATCGAACAGATTTTGTACCGATTTAGCAACTATTTCTCAAATATCATTAAAAATTTTAGTTTTAAAACAAAAGTACTCGATTCAAAACTTTAATTTAGCATATATATAAACTAAATTATATAAAAATATATATAATGTTATCGCTGAAAATTTTAAGTTTCATGACTTGAAAGCTGAAATATTTTCTAAATTTTCGGTGCCTTTATGAATTAATTAAGCCGAAAATATGTATTTTTATTAAAAAGTACACGATTGAAACGTTGATAGAGATCGTAATCTATAACCTGTATTATTTTTCCACTTCGTAATTAAACTGTAATTAGGTAAATTTATTCATGAAAAATTACAATTATTTCGAATGTGGGGTTGGACCCTGGCCTTAAAGATATTAGTTTCGAATTTACTTTAATACACATTTGTGATGAAAGCATAAACATATTTTTAATATATGCCGAGCATACAATAAATGAACTGACATTACATGAAGCTGATATGATAATTGAGTCAATGATTTTAGGTTTTATAAAATAAATAATGGAATTACTTAAAAAAATGGTCTCGTTTGTTTTGTCTTGACATGAACTCGAGGGAAGAGAAAGTGTAGAAGAAGTTTAGTTTAATGTTAGTAAGTTTATTAGTAATATATTATTTTTCAAAAGTAACAAAAATGTTATATTCAATAACAATTTACATTTCATATATATACATTTAAACATCTAAATTAACTAATAAAACTAAAATATTATATTAAAACTTCAAAAAATTAACATAATAACTAATAATTTACATTAAATAAAAAAATGAGCCTAAATCGTTGCCGTCATGATGTATCCTACCCCATGACCTAGGAGACTGGCGACGTTACCTTTTTTTGAATAGCCAAACTTAATCGTTGGCCAAAGTATTCGCCAGCTCTAGGTATTCCCAGAGATATCGACGAGGCGTGCGGATATTTCTTTATACAGATTTTTGGCATCCCGCACCCCAAGGTCCCAAGGTCTCTACGTCAAAGAGGCGCAAATATATACGGCTCTCCCAGAGCCGCATATTTACGCCTCTTGTTGAATACTCCGCCGTCATTGCAGCCGCACCAGCTCTACTGGCGGTCGCTTGTAAATGGGAAGGTGCTACTGTATCCACGCAGGTGGCATCCCATACGAGCGATCCGCCCGTTTTTCCACGGAATGAACATCCTGCCATCGGGCCTCTTACCCATCGTCTCTTGAAATGCCAGCTGGCTCTAGCATTGCTGGCACACCGACACTAGTAAGGAGCGCGATGGATGGCGATATTTAGTGCAGCATGGCGAAGAAATGCGACCTGCACTGCAGCGACAGGCCAGGCCGTGATGACCAAGGGAGTCGACATCTTCACCGCAACGACAGCGATGAGGCTCGTTTGTTCCGGGCCCTAAACGTAGGCGCACTGCCAAACTAAAGCCAGTCCTATCCAGTAGTGTACCTACGCTAGTCGAAGGAATATCATTCAACCAATAGCCTGAATCTGGCTCACAGCTAGCCAAAGGACGCGAACGCTCCGCTGTGCAATTAGCAGTTTCCAGAAGAAAACTTCTGACATGCATGCATGCAAGCGGCTCATCCCATTGCCGCTGCGAGTATGGGTCAGGGATAAAACCGATGTTGTTTACCCCTGCACTGGACCATGCGTTTCTCACCTCGGCCAAGAACGCAGCCATCGATTTTCGAATTTTACCAATGAGGTATTGCGTACTAAAAACTGAGGAAATGAAGGCTGGCAGTGCTACACTAGGAATTTTGCTTATCCCAAGACTACCGTGTCGTATAGGTAAAGTCGCTTGGGTCTAACATCTGTTATTGAGGGGGCAATTTAAGATATTCGAAAAAATTGTGTGAAGGAGGCCCTTCACACAATCATCTAAACGAATTAATAGATCGTTGTGGGCCCAAAGCGGAGTACACCGTAAAACATAAGTGAAGTGGTCTTAGGAGCAAACAGACAAAATTCAATAATTGTATACGCGAAATGTGGGTTTATATCATGCAGACGGTTGGAAGATGATTCAAAAGTAGATATCTGGTTATCTACAAAAAGAGGGACAGCCTCTACCAACAATTTGTGTCACAAGAGGTGAAGTGATGTATCTATAATTTTTATGTTCGGCGCCAAAACATTTAAATTTGCGTAAAATTTCGTCCCTGGATTGTGAGGGTAAATCTCTTTTAAATAAAGCTCACATTTCGGTAAAAAATATATAGTTCTAAGCCAATATTACCGAAAATTTTTTATTTTTCTAGATCAGACAACACACATTCCGCATCACCTTCTACAGTTCCGTCATCCAAATATCATAAATTAAAATTTGAAGCCAAATCTTTGATATGTGGATGAATAACTTCGCTGGAATATCAACCGTGCCGAGAGGGTCACCCTGCTGACAGCCAACTGCGGAATCAATCCTTTGATTCTCGTGGCTGATTTGAAGCTAGTTGGCTTACTATAACACTGCCACAAATACGCATGCAAACTCGGTCTTACTCAAGCAAAGACCTTTGTACCTACCACATATGTGGTAGGTACAAAAGGTCTTTGCTAAGTGTGTCAGCAGTGCGCCCCTGTCGACAGAGTTGAACGCATTCTTCCGCGCATCCTCGCCTTCGCCGCGTTTGAGGGAGTGTTCGCCGCATGTACAGCAGCTTCACACCCCCCTCTGCTCCCAAAACCTAGCTGTGTGTGGGCTGGAAGACCTGTTCCAGATCTGGTAAAATTTATCTACAGCAAATTTTGGAAACAATGCGGGAAATGATATTACCGACGGCGATGGACGAATTCCACCGTCCTTTTTACGGAGAGCAAAGATTCGCCCCCTTACCAGGACATCCAGTACTGACTCGCATACTTTGCCACTCAGCATTTTTGTTTACGAGTCGCGCAAGGTCCTCCAAAAGTCCTAAAAAGGGTATTCCCAACATCACCGGTAACACCAGTAATCAGGTCTTCAAGATGTTGTGGCATCAAACCATCAAGACCACCTGCTGAACCCCTCTTGAAGGACGTTATCGCGGCGCGCACATCCTTGGGAGTCACCACCGGTGTATCCTGTAAGTAAAGGGTCGAGGGTATCCGGTCAATGCGATGTTGCTGAAGGTTGAGGATGTTTCGATAATAGAGATGCGTAGGTCTCTGGAGTATTAGATTTTTAACCACATCGTTAGAAAAAATCGGCAGCTTCCTTTATATCACCTTCATTTTATTTGGACTCAATTTTTTTAGAAATTTTTAAAAGCTGGATATTTTTTTGAATTTTCAGATATTGGTCTAATGGGATTAGCCGAAAAAGTTATTTTTGATTTTTTGTGTAAGAGTCTCTATTGGAACTTACACATTCAAAGTTCTGTAGGTGAAGCACAGAAAATTTTCCCAGTCGTTGAAATCGTTTTTGGCGATCAGGTCCTTTAATGCAATGACAAAGAGGCTGCAACACAGCGCCTGGCCCCACGGGGTATGCGTTTTAATGATGGATTTTTTTAATTTATGAAGTTTTTGCGACGTTACGAGGAGGACCGACCCCATATAATGGGATAAAGCACGGAAAGAAGAAGATGAAGTTTTCAGGCACAGGGGAATATTGTTATTAGCATCTGTAGTGTGTTGGGTAGGATTAATTGAAGTTGATGTGGCGAATGATAGTTATGTTGGTAGCTTTGTGGCACTTACCTTGGTGAATCTTCAAACTTCTTTGCCCCCTGAAAAAACGTGGCTGGGAGACAATCACTGCACTGCACCAGATCCAATGACGTGGATGCATTGGACCGGCTTACAGTGGCCTGGTTAGGATTTATTTGAAGAGACATAATATGGAAATAATAGGTTAGAAAAATAAATATTAATAAAAAACACAACACAAAACTTCACAGTCAAATCTATTTCTTTCAGGTACTTCGAACCTTAGGCAGTTCAAAGACAAGTCTTTGAATTTATTTTTAATTAAAATCCTATTGAGAATTCTATAGCGACCAATAGTTTTTATTTTTCCATGAATAATACTGATGACTTTCATCTTTTCTTTATTCCTATATCTGTGCTTCTCTCAGAGGTGGTTCCAGGTGGTTCTTTTCTGGATACTTTCAGCTGCATTGATAAAGTCGTTATAATAAAAATTATGTATAATAAAATGGCTGATGATAAATAAATTTGTCTTAGTAGATCGATCGGCTGAATTTCGGCTTCCAAAACTGATTGATTTTTTGATTGAAAATTGTTTTTCTTTAAAAAATATATGAAATAAATGTATAATTTCTGAGATTCCAGATAAGAACTTTAGTTTATTTAGAAAAGATAAGAAGAAGTTTAATGTTCAACTAACATGACGACATCCGTGGCATAGTGATCAGCACGTAATGGCCATATGGAGCGAACCCATGTTGTTCGATTCCTAGAGCGAGCAAATATTTGTACTTGTTTCCACAGATATTTGTCTGCGGTTCTAGGTGTCATTGTGCTCCGCTTCTGTTTTTGGATCCATCGGAAACGATACAAACTTAGTGCTTAGTGTGGGACCTTTCAGTGGTGTCCATTAATTTAAAGAGAAAAGCGAAATTTCGTATCAAGTAAAATGTAAAGCCAAAGATAGAGGCGTGGGAAATACTCCCTCTTCCAGAGTGAGTATTAGGCCCATATGTAATACAAAAATAAACTTTACGCCTAAGTTTTCAACTAAGAGTCAGAAAACTAGAATTTTGATAATATTGCAGTTAGTCTAACATTGTTTTTGAGAAAAATAAACCCGATTAAAACAAGAGCACTTGTTTTTGCTATTTGTTCGCGAAAGTTCTAACGTAAATCAAACCTAGTTTTATTGCACTGAAAAGTTGAGGTAGTAAAGATATTGAGGTTGTTCTAGAATTGAAATGTAAAATACATTGAATAAATACCTAATTCAATGTTTCAGTTTTCTTTAAAGTCAGTAAAAATTCAAGTTTTTGATCAACATATGAAAATACATAGACAGAGTCGATACACTACGAAGAAGTTAGGAATAAAGGACGCTGCTGCACTATTCTTTGGCGTTTTACCTTAATAAAATTATACCTAAGACATGGAAAAATATGGGCTAATGATATGTAATGCCGCCTCCCTCTAAGATTTAAAAGCGAAAGTTTGTATGTTTATAACTCAATTACGCAAAATCTAATAAACAAATTTCAATAAAAATGGTACACGCATCAATCAATATCAATACATATAGTAATTATCAATACATACAATAAAACTGTAACTAGTCTGTGTCTGTACAAAAAAGATATTTAAGAAAAAAAAATACGAGAGTCTTTATAGGACCAATAGAAGCCAAAACGTTTTTTTTTTAATTTCTATCTGTCTGTATGTTTGTACGAGCAACACGTAAAAACTACTAGACTAAATTTTATAGGGTTTTCACTGTTGTATTTTTTGTTTTATTAATCATGGGTGTGCTCTTGACCACAATCTTGCTCGAGGAAAGAGATGAGGTCTAAGGTGTAGCGAGCTTACCTAGAAGCAGCCTATTATTGTATTATTATATATTTGTATTATTATTGTATTGTTGAATGTCTTACTTAAAATCTAGGCATAGGTTTCATACGCCGCTTAGAACCGGAGATACGAAACAATAGTAAACTACGCGCGAAGTCGCGGGCACAGGCTTGAAATAAATAATGCTGTGGCTATAATTGTGAGATGCAATTTGCACTAAACTAGCTATTGGTCAGGGCGGCCGAAGACCTAGCGCATATTACTTAGTCGGGTTATGAGCTATGACAAGTGTCAAGTCCCATTTGATTTATTCCAGTCATGTGTGCCAGACAGGGAATTAATGCGAGTGTAGTTTATAAATTGTTTTTTTTTGTAAATATTCGAATGTATTTTACGTTACCTACCCATCAAGCTAAATTATGAAGTTTTTTAATTATGCATTTGATTCTTAGCACAAACCTTTTATTTATGTGTTGCATAACTGTCATTTTTATGAAATTGTATCCATCGCGGGCGCTGTCAGAGTTGGGCACAGACCGACTGCAAAAGAAGTAAATAGGTTGTGTGCACTAAATTCTGTTATCTGTATGTTTAAGTTTAAAAAAACGAAGGCTTGTCTTCAATGATATCGACGGTCTTTTTCTATAGGGACCTCTTGTAAGTCCCCTTTAAAAATTTATTTTAGATAGCATTTCAGAAAGAAGTCTGCTCCCTAGACTTCAGTAACAGTACCTATCTGATACAGATACTGATATCTATATGTTTTTATTTGATTCAACCGATACAAAAATCTATGGTGTAACTTAGTTTATAATATTGAGCATTTACTAATCGGTAAAATGATAGCTCATGCGAAGCCACAGTCCTAACCACAAGAACGGTTGTGGGCGCATAGTAATTTGTATGGAACCTGACCATACCAGTTCCTATTAGGAGAACCACAATTTGTCCGCCATTTTATAAAGTGCGAAATATGTGCGAAGGTCCATGTTTATTTATGTTTTGATATGTACTGTTATGAAGACAACACCATTAGTAGTCCAAATATCGTTGTACTCGTGCTCATTAGGAGACGGTATTAGTTGACTTACTCAAACATAACTTACGTTCCGCTGGCTCAGTGACCCCGAAGTGGATCTTGGCCTCCGAAACGAGAGCTATTATAATAAAAGCGCCAAAGACTTCTGTTCTGCTTGCTATGCCTTGCCAGTTGTCCGCTCCCAGTAGTTGATAAAGTTTGATGTTATTATACCCCCCCTATTTTGCGATAACGATCTAAAAGTGGCCCGAGCCTGGTATACAAATACTAAGACATGTCAACAAGAGAAATACTTTTCAGGCGCAAATAATAATAAAAGAACTTTGTAACCATATAATTCAAAATAAAAAGAAATGTTCCTCAAATGTTAAGTTTATGTAAATGAGGTACGTTGCACGTGTTTTTATTTGATTCAGTATTTTATTTATGTCACTAATAATATTGAGCAGTTCATGAAAAGAAAACGTTGCATTTCATTTCAATGCCACAGTCTAACCACAGAACGGTTGTGGGCGCATAGTAATTTGTATGGAATTGACCATACCAGTTCCTATTAGGAGAACCACAATTTGTCCGCCATTATATAAAGTGCGAAATATGTGCGAAGGTCCATGTTTAGTCATGTTTTGATATGTACTATTATAGACAACACCGGTAGCAGTCCAAATATCATTGTACTTGTGCTCATTGGGAGCAGTAGATGTTGACTTACTTACTTACTCCGCTGGCTCAGTGACCCCGAAGTGGATCTTGGCCTCCGAAACGAGAGAGCGCCATAGACTTCTGTTCTGCGCTATGGCTTGCCAGTTGTCCGCTCCCAGTAGTTGATAAAGTTTGATGTTAGTGCCCCTATTTTGCGATAACGATCAATAATTTGGTATACAAATACTGCAAGTCAACAAGAGAAATAAGGCGCAAAATAATAATAAAAGAAGTAACCATATAATTCAAAATAAAAAGAAATGTTCCTCAAATGTTAAGTTTATGTAAATGAGGTACGTTGCACGTTAGCGTTTCTTGCATATTTTATTTATGTCACTAATAAATAGTGACAAGTTCATGAAAAGAAAACGTTGCATTTCATTTCAGTGTCGGCCATTTCCATTTTTAACAATCGCAACGTTTTATCGCGTTTTAAAATGCAGACTAAATTAAAAAACAAAACAATGAGGTATTTTCAGAGGTCCAAATTAAAAAAAAATGTTCCAGATGAATTCATAGGTGGCGCTTAGTAAAGGTATTTAAAAAAAACGTAATAAAAAATATCTAAAAAGTACAATATTGTGATTTGTGCAACTGCCAAACTGTTATGTGATTTTTTTCTGCCTCTAGCTGACAATAAAAAGCGCACAATATAGGTACAGCCATTATTACAACTCGGCTTTCAATGAAACTCCATCTGTTGAAGATTTCTTTTATACTGATTCTTATTTTTTTCTTAATTTAGCTGTCAGAAAAAATCGCTCATTGTGTTTCTTTAGAAACAAGATAAATATGTTAACGTAAAAAAATTATATACATTTTTTTTTAATTCTGTGGTTGGAAACGGCCATATTTTGCCATGACAGAATACTTTTTCGACGCCGCCGCCGCCGCCGAGAGAAATCCGTTGTTTTTCCGATCGCATCGTTTCCCATCATATCCCACTAATATGTTTGGATGGAACAAGGGTATCATGCTACAAACTGTAATAGCACATAGGGTACATACTTTTTATTCCTGAAAATCCTACGGAAGCGGAGCCTTGTAGCAGCAGCAGTAATATGACTTCTAAATCAAGAAGGATTTTTACCTGAACGTATATCGAAGGGCAATAAATTTGCGATGCAAAAATGACGGATATTACACGGCGATCACCTTGTAAAATGGACAAAGGATGTGGTTCAACGGAAATTGGAAATCTCTACCTCCCGGGTGATAGATAACGATTCTACAATTTCAGAGTTTTTGATGTAAAAGATCTATTGGCATGGCTTGGGAGTAAAATCAACTGGAATGCCGTGACGTCGAAGATGCTTCGTGCCATAATGCTCATTTTGGTTTACATCTGTCAGGCGTTCCACCCTGACGGTTAACTTTTTTACATTGAGTTCCACTATAATCGGGATGATTTGACGTGAAAATAGATATAAATAAATAAATAATAATAAACAAAAAGCACTTTATTTGATTCCTTACAATTTTTACATTGTTTGAAAACTACAAATAATAATTCTTAAAAAAATCCATCATTTTCATTAATACATAATTTAAATATATAATTGTAATTTTATTTTCTGAACAATTTTAGTAGTTAATGGTATAATTTTTCATTTATGCCCATTTTTCTCAGAAAAATATGTAGGAAAAAGTTATATTTATACATTTTATTATTTTTATATTATTAAACTAGTATTAAGTAATCTATAACGTAATGAAATAGTTATTATTTGATTATTAATATTTATCCAGTTTTTAAATTGTTGAGTTAATAAAAAAATAGCGGATTTATTTATTAAAATTAGTAAATTAAATTTTTGAAAATTATTTTAATTATCTATATTTATGTAAGGACCGCCTAAAGCAGTAAAAGCCTCCTCCATGACTCTCCAGTTAGTCCGGTCTCTAGCCAGCCTACTCCAGGTTTTTCCTGCGACTTGCGGGATGTCATCACTCCATCTCTTATGCGGTCTGCCCTGTCTCCTTTTTTGCAATTCTTGGGTACCAATTCGTTACTGTTTCTGACCACCTTTTCATCTGTAGTTATTTGCATATGTCCTGCCCAACGCCATTTTAATACAAGTGACTGCTTAACGCTACATCTTTTGCTTTTGTCCGTTAACGTATATCTGAATGTTTTATCTTGTCCTTTAGTTTCAGTCTCATGTAACTTGCGCTCTATGCCTCTTTGATAAGTTCTTATTTTGTGAATGACTTTTTTTGTCATTGTTCAAGTTTGGCAAGCTTATACAAGACAGGGCATTAGGCAGATCTCCATAGCTTTTTGTTTTTAGCTTTATTGGGATTGTGCTCTTTAAAGATCTACTTCATAGCTCCAATACTTTTTCCAGGTATTATCCACTGTTTTGTCTATTTCTCTCTCTCAGTGACATTGTTGAAGGGAGATTTGATGTCCTAGATATATATAACTCTCTACATATTCTAAGGGTTTAGATTCCAATTTTATTTCCATTTTTTCTCCGTTAGGCCAAAAGTTTTGTTTTCCTAGGTTTATTTCTAGTCCTACGTGCTTACTCTGGATATTCAATGTTTCGGAACATGTATTGCAGTTCACGTGGATCTTCTGAAAGCAGTACTATGTCATCGGCAAATCTGAGGTGGGATAATTTCCGGCCGTCGATACTCAGTCCAACTTGGTCCCATTGTAGTGTTCTGAAAATGCTCTCCAGTACCGTAATGAACAATTTAGGAGAGAGTGGATCTCCTTGCCTCACTCCACGTTCTAATTTGAAGGGTGGTCCTGGAGACTCCAGCTTTACTCTTGCTATACTGTTCTTGTAGAGTACTTTAATTATATCTATATAGGTATCATTTACCCCTTGTTGAAAATAGATATAGGTAACTATAATGCAAAGATTCAGAAGGTGTACATTTCATTAAGCACTTCTTCATTTAGCTTATATTTTTCTCTTCATTTACGTTGATCGTGATGATGACGATGGAGTAGTATTCGAACCAAATGACCGAACAATTTTTATTGTTTCGTTTCATATGTTATGTTATGTACAAATTATTATAACTGCAAATGTTTATTATTTTGTATTTCACACTTCTACTTTTAAAATTTCTTTAGTCTAGTCCTATCACCTCTACATGTTTCTTCAATACTTCTATTGTCAGAAGCTTTTCATATTGCTAAATGTATTTGTTCAAAACCATTTGTTTTCCCTTAAAATATGCACCACTTAAAGACACTCTCTCAAAGTAAAGGTTAAGTCAGATTAATAGTCAATGTGACAGGGTCCAAGTAGACTGACTTAAGTGCATCTGTCATAGTCTAAGGCTATGGACTGCCTTTGAGAATCAACGCGGTTTGGGTTTCAACAGATCTCAGGTAGATGGAAGCTTGTTATATTTAAGTAAATAGTTGAATTGCTTGTAGTTAAGAGATATATTACTTTAGTTCTCCTACTAGGAGAACTAAAGTAACCGACATAACCCGCAGAATCGCCAAACTTAAGTGGCAGTGGGCGGGGCACATAGCTCGCAGAACAGATAGCCGTTGGGGCAGAAAAGTTCTCGAGTGGCGACCACGAACCGGAAAACGTAGTGTTGGCAGGCCTCCCACTCGGTGGACCGACGACCTGGTGAAGGTCGCAGGTTGCGCATGGATGCGGGCAGCGCAGGACCGGTCGTTGTGGAAATCCTTGGGGGAGGCCTTTGTCCAGCAGTGGACGTCTTTCGGCTGAGAGAAGAAGAGAAGAAGAGATGTATTAAAGTATCTATCGTAACAGATATGGGGTATAAATGCCATCTAAAATTTTTACTGATATTTAAAATTTTCAAATAATAGTGCCTTATAATGTTTTCACAATAAATTTGATAAAATTTGAAGCTTTGATTTTTTTTTTGTATTGTAAAAATACTGGCCATATTAAATTTATTACGTATTTATGAGTGATTATTACAATAAATTTAATACATACCAATCATATCCATTTACCGAGTATTGTAAAAAAAAATTACAATCGTTTTTATACGACTGACCAAAAAAGGAGTGTTATGTTTTCAGGGTTCATGTATGTATGTAAGTTTCTTTATTCCACGACAAGTCGGAGAACGGCTAAACAGATTTTGATGTGAGAGGTACTTTTAGATTCCTTGCATTCTTCCGAGTGTCATAGGCTATGTAAGTTGTCAGTCGTGTTTTTTATTTTTTAACTAGCTTTCGCCCGCGGCTTCGCCCCGTGAATTTCCCACGGGGAACAGTGCTTTTTCCAGGATGAAAGGTACCCTATGTCCTTCTGCTTCTGTATGCGAAATTTCAGGAAGATTGGTTCAGTAGATAAAGCGTGAAGAGGTAACAAAACAAACCAACAAACAAACAAACTCACTTTCGCATTTATAATATTACTTAGGATAATTAGATTGTTAATTGTTTCTCGAAAAAAAAGTTTTTCAATAAAATTCTCCAAAATTAATTCTACTACAATTTAACACTCCATAAACTTACCATATGAATTTCAGATCTACAAAAATGTATATAAAAAAAAAACAGATTGCCCGCGTTCCTATGAAGAAAATACTCATCCATCGCAACCAGGAAACGATATCGGATCGAAAAGTAAAAAACAAACAATAGCACTGATTACGAGAACTGCCGGCTCTGTTCGTCCGTCAGTGGAGGCAATCACGTCGCATTCTCGGCCATTGAGCCTTGCAAATACAGGGCTGCTTGCGTCCACGAAATATTATGGAATTTCAATTTTTTTATAATGTCACATATCTGGATGATTATTATTATAATCAGCTAGTGAGTGAAATGGAGAAGACAATGGCACACCACTTCATTAAAGTTGCCAAGATAGTCGTTGTGTATGTTTCATTCCTCAATCATAAGGAATACGACTAAAGAGAGAGAAATACTGACACATACTAATATATACAACATAACTATTACTTGCACCAAAAGTATAAAGGCGCGACTCAATGTATACGTATTATAAAAAAAGTACAAAGGTTTTCGCTAAAGCGATCTTAGAGAAATCGACCTCTTTAAGTCAACTTTAGGTGAAAAAAAAAAATTGTGAAAGAGGCTTTGTCACAGTAAATAAAATGAGAAATACAACTGTAGATATAAATCATAGGAAAAAAACCGGTCAAGTGCGAGTCAAGCTCGCGCACCGAGGAGTTCCGTAAACAAACATTATAACTCTAACTAAAAGACAGTGCAGTTCGATCACTAGGATTCATATTGCATAGAGCGCAAAAATAAGTTTGTAACATTTTTTTTTTAGACTTCCAACAATATTATTTACAATTTTCAGATTTATTCCTGTATAAGTATTGCCAAATTGGGTTTTGATTGCTGCCTGAAATCGCAACATTTACGGTAATATCTCCTGATCGCGTTACTTGTAATATTGATTTTTTTTGCTGAAAGAAACCGTGGATTTCGTGAAAGAAATTTAGTATTTAATATAATTTTCAACTTGATACCTTTAAGCGTTTCTGAGAATAAAAAGTTTAACAGACAGACGGACAGACGGACAACGAAGTGATCTTATAAGGGTTCCGTTTTTGCCTTTTAAGGTACGGAACCCTAAATATAGCAAGTCTATGGCAGTGGGCTGGAAAAGAAGTTCTATTGAGTTGCACAACCCACCAGGTCATGCGATAGATGGTCATACCCAACAATCTATCAGATGACACTCGCGCAGACAGCTTTCTCGTTCAGCGATTAGCTAGTGCTGTTCAGCGCGGGAATGCTGCCTGCGTGACGGGCACATTGCTAAGGGCACTAAATTTAGAATTCGATTTTTAATTTATAGTATTTAATTATAGTTGGTAGTATTCTTGCCTCCCCCATGGATAAAATCCTTGGGGAGGCCTTTATCCAGTAGTGGACGTATTTAGGCTGAGAGAGAGAGAGAGAGAGAGAGAGTATTCTTGCATTTTAGATGTATTAATTTTTTATTCTACGGTAAGAGATAGAGTTACTATTGTAAGAGTTTGTGGGTCTTGGTTGGTTGCCTAATCATCGCACAATACTGTCCTGTCCCATGCTTAATCTAACTTCACTCTTTGCCATTCAAAAGATGTTTCAAATAACCCGAAGCACCGCACAAAGTGCTTTAGCATCAAATAAACGAATAACAATATAATAGAGCCTCAAGTTGTCAATAAAAATAACTGTTCAATCTTTTATCTTTTTATTCTCGTCTGGCCTAATATGTCTCGAACTGTTATGGGCGGAGGAAGTTTCGAAATTAAACTGTATACTTTAAATAATAGAGTTTATTTTAAAGTATTGAGTTGGAAACGATATGGATTCCAGAAATGTGGGAAACCGAAGAATACTCTTAGAGTGCTGGATACTTCATTTTCTCTTTATAATAATTTTATTTAAAAAACAATTTGTTAAAAGTTGTATTATGTAACGCGACGTGTGTTCGTTGGTACATAACAGTTTATTGTGAGTGAAAACCGAATCCAATACTTATCGCCGTTGCAGGTTCATTCTGCTAACGTAACGTGTAAAAGTCAAAATCGTTCATCAATCGTTTTTCAATAGTAGTGTTTTTTAACTGTTTTTACTACTAAGGTAAACATAATCTCTACTATTGCTTTTGTGTTTTGCAATATAACGCATATAATGCAATAACACCATACCTATATAATAAATTGTTAGCTGAATCGACAGACAGAACATTTGACATAACTATAAAGATAAAAACCGTTGGGCTACATATAACATTCGTCAATTAAAACGAAGGCTGTCTGTCTATAATGTGCACCCCTCCGCTACTTCAGCGCTAATTGTCTGGCCTGGGAACATTTATTATTATGATAAAATCCTTTGATGGGTCTGAAACAATATTTTGTTTCCATTTTCCGGCTACCCGAGATTAGCAAGTTATACACTGAATATATTGGGCTATGAATAAATGTTAATTAACACTGAGTGTATGTATATATGTGCCACTGGCGTGACCTAATTAACAGCATGAAAAACTATCATGTATAAAATTTATGGTTAAGGTTTAAACTAGGTATTTGTTCGATATTATTGCAAATGGAGTTAAATAAATATGTTTAGATGCATATTTGATATGTATATCTAAAATAACGTTTAGTTAGGACCTAGGAGTCAAATGAAATTCTCAGACTCGATGACGTTTTGCAATTTTTTTCAAATTATGATTTCATATTCTGACATGAAGCAGATTAGATCATACAGTAATGTAATTATTATACACATTATTATAAAACAGAATAATATGTGTATAAAATACATAGGTAAAATTTTATTTAGTTTATTTTTTTATTATAATGAAAGTAAATGTTCATTTTACTTTTAAGGTTTATTGAATGACACTGGGTCAAGTGAAACTAAATGTATATATTATCAACTAAAATGAAAACATTTGTGTTTTTAATATTTTTGATTAACACTGACATATTTATCAAAGAACTAGGTCTTTAATGTTTACCTTTGCCTAGAATATTTTTGCATGAGCCCGACTCACACTTGCCAATTAAAATTCAACCTACAATATTCCACCTTTTCCTCCTGACTGGAAGCATACAGCTCTACTTGTTAATCCGCGTTTAATTTAAACGCTCTGTCTAAACTAATTGGCCCTTTCATTAAGCAGTGCTTAGAATATATCGCCTTAATTGCAATGTAGCTTCATTTTAGCAATTTTAACACCTTTGTATGACTAGAGTTAGGAGTGTAGTATGAGATCTTAATTATTTTGTTTATTTTGGTGCCGCTTCAAATATTTGAACGTTAAAAATACGTCCTACCTTAGTTCTCACAATTTGTAAAAATTTGCATCAGCTTTTGTAAAAGAAATAACATTTTGCGTATCTTGTAATTTTAGTTACTATAAAAAAGCCATCATTTTGACCTCCTTGTTTATGGTCAAAACGATGGCTGAGGATAGGGAGACATGGAAAAAACTCCACCGACAAGAACAATGTTCTTAAATTTAAATTAATTTAAATGAAAAAAGCCATTTGTGATAAATCGATTCACTCTTAACGAGCTTCTACTGTTAAAGTTGAAATCAAATAATTTACTCATTAATTCTGGTCTGGCATTGACATAATGTCAATTTAATTACTCATAACGCAGTTGCCAGTTGGCACGTCCGTGATTTATTGAATATTATTGATGTCTCGATCGAATTTGTATCAATTTATAGCCAATTTACAAAGTATGTGAATAGTAATGAGATCTTTTATTTTTGTAGCTGAAGTTATGTAGTAGTAGGTAGTTATACCTTCACGCTTGTAACACATTATTTTGGGTTATTATGGAACAAAAAGACATTTAAATGTTAATCTTAATCTTCAACTAATTGAAAATATTTACAGAATGAAAAATAAACATATGGAAGGAAATCATTTCTTTGAATAAGTAAATCCTATAGGCAACGGCAATTATTTTTATATAAATAGCACTTTAATTCGGGAACAACCAGCAGGAAGCGAGGCCGAAGGCCGAGCTTCCTGCGGTTGGGCCCTATATATATATAGCTACAATACCACTCACTCACTCACTGACATAATTAGTTTGTTCTACGGAACTCGGAACTGGGAAAAAGTAATGATGGGGGAAGTGTGGAGGGGGGTGAGGAGGCACCGGGAAAAATACGAAAGTGGAACTTGGAGCAGATCCGGACTGATAGGGGGTACTGCCCGCGGAAACCATAATAGATAGGTGGGGGGTGCTCGACCAAATGTCATAGAGGACCCTGGGCAACGACCACAGCCGGCGGTAGTCTATGGTTTTTTTGACTTTTTTTTTTTTCTCCATACTAAATTTTGTTTTTTCATACAAACTTTAAGGGGGTTTTGGGGGGGGAAACGGACTCGTAGACTTTTACCGTCATAGACAATTTTTTATGTTGAGACCGTGGGACCCCCCAACTGACAGGTTTTTTTTTTTTTTCAAAATTTTTTTTCGAAGAGTTTTGTATGGACCAGCCAAGTCACCAGCCGGGGAGCCGAGGCCGAAGGCCGAGGCTCCGCGGCAAGCGAGGCCGGAGGCCGAGCTGCCTTTAAATCGAGGGCTGGGGGGGGCAGGAGCGAGGCCGAAGGCCGAGCTCCCCAGCCGCGCAAGCAGGCCGGAGGCCGAAGCTTGCGCCTTGCGAGGCCGCAGGCCGAGCTGCGTCAGGCGGGCCGAAGGCCGAGCTCCGTCGTGCGAAAAGAATTGGGCGAGGCCGCAGGCCGAGCCATTCGTATATGGATGACTTCATAATGACTAATGATACCTCATGTCACCAGCCAGGGAGCCGAGGCCGAAGGCCGAGGCTCCGCGGCAAGCGAGGCCGGAGGCCAGGCTCCGTCTCGTGCGGTCCCAGTTGTGGTCCGAGTTGTGGGGCGAGTTTTTTTTGTGGTCCGAGTTGTGGGGCGAGTTTTTTTTGTGGTCCGAGTTGTGGGGCAAGTTTTTTTGGCCGGTTGGGTCGGGGGAGCGAGGCCGGAGGCCGAGCTGCGTTTAAATCGAGGGCTGGGGGCAGGAGCGAGACCGAAGGCCGAGCTCCCCAGCCGCGCAAGCGAGGCCGGAGGCCGAAGCTTGCGCCCGCGAGCCGCAGGCCGAGCTGCGTCCAGGCGAGGCCGAAGGCCGAGCTCCGTCCTCGTGCAGAAAAGAATTGGGCGAGGCCGAAGGCCGATGCCATACATGGATGACGTGATGATGACAACTCATACTTCAAGTCACCAGCCGGGGAGCCGAGGCCGAAGGCCGAGGATCCCGCGGCAAGCTGAGGCCGCAGGCCGAGCTGCGTATATGAATCCGAGAGGCGAGGCGAGGCCGGAGGCCGAGCCTCCTCCAGCCGGGGCAAGCGAGGCCGAAGGCCGAGCGCGCCGCCAGCGAGGCCGTAGGCCGAGCTGCGTTTTAACAGCAGAGAGCAAAAGGCAGAGCAGCCTTTCGGCTCTTCACCTAATCCCAACCGACAACATTTCTTTGTTGATGACTTTTTCATAATTTCCCTAAAATTTTTCGTGCAATCGGAACTGCAAAAAAAAAACTGCCATGCACAGCACGCGAGGTGCTTGCACCTCGCGCAGCCCCGCAACACTAGTCGTCATATATAGTACATAATAAGCAAGATTAGTTGGTTGACATCAGAAAATTATTTAAAGCTAAGGATTTCTTATTTCTGTGTATTCGGGAACAACCAGCAGGAAGCGAGGCCGAAGGCCAGAGCTTCCTGCGGTTGAACCTATATATATAAAGCTACAATACCACTCACTGACTCACTGACATAATTAGTTTGTTCTACGGAACTCACAAGCTCCGCGGCAAGCAGAGCCGGAGAGCCGAGCTGCGTCAGGCAGACCGAGGCCGAGCTCCGTCTCGTGCGAAAAGAATTGGGCGAGGCCGCAGGCCGAGCCATTCGTATATGGATGACTTCATAATGACTAATGATACCTCAAGTCACCAGCCGGGAGCCGAGGCCGAAGGCCGAGGCTCCGCGGCAAGCGAGGCCGAAGGCCGAGCTCCGTCTCGATGCGGTCCCAGTTGTGGTCGAGTTGTGGGGCGAGTTTTTTTTGTGGGGCGAGTTGTGGGGCGAGTTTTTTGTGGTCCGAGTTGTGGGGCAAGCTTTTTTGGCCGGTTGGGTCGGGGAGCGAGGCCGAAGGCCGAGCTGCGTTTAAATCGAGGGCTGGGCGGGGCAGGAGCGAGACCGAAGGCCGAGCTCCCCCCAGCCGGGCAAGCGAGGCCGGAGGCCGATGCTCGCGCCCGCGAGGCCGCAGGCCGAGCTGCGTCAAGGCGAGGCCGAAGGCCGAGCTCCGTCTCGTGCGAAAAGAATTGGGCGAGGCCGAAGGCCGAGCCAGTGTACATGGATGACGTGATGATGACAACTCATACTTCAAGTCACCAGCCGGGGAGCCGAGGCCGAAGGCCGAGGATCCCGCGGCAAGCGAGGCCGCAGGCCGAGCTGCGTATATGAATCCGAGAGGCGAGGCGAGGCCGGAGGCCGAGCCCCTCCTCCAGCCGGGGCAAGCGAGGCCGAAGGCCGAGCTTGCGCCGCCAGCAGGCCGTAGGCCGAGCTGCGTTCTTAACAACAGAGAGCAAAAGGCAGAGCAGCCTTTCGGCTCTTCACCTAATCCCAACCGACAACATTTCTTTGTTGATGACTTTTTCATAATTTCCCTAAAATTTTTCGTGCAATCGGAACTGCAAAAAAAAAACTGCCATGCACAGCACGCGAGGTGCTTGCACCTCGCGCAGCCACGCAACACTAGTCGTCATATATAGTACATAATAAGCAAGATTAGTTGGTTGACATCAGAAAATTATTTAAAGCTAAGGATTTCTTATTTCTGTGTATTCGGGAACAACCAGCAGGAAGCGAGGCCGAAGGCCGAGCTTCCTGCGGTTGGGCCTATATATATATAAAGCTACAATACCACTCACTGACTCACTGACATAATTAGTTTGTTCTACGGAACTCACAACTGGGAAAAAGTAATGATGGGGAAGTGTGGAGGGGGGTGAGGAGGCACCAGGAAAAATACGAAAGTGGAACTTGGAGCAGTTCCGGACTGATAGGGGGTACTGCCCGCGGAAATCATAATGGATAAGTGGGGGGTGCTCGACCAAATGTCATAGAGGACCCTGGGCAACGACCACAGCCGGCGGTAGTCTATGGTTTTTTTGACTTTTTTTTTTCTCCATACTAAATTTTGTTTTTTCATACAAACTTCATTGGGGATTTTTGGGGGAAAACGGACTCGTAGACTTTTACCGTCATAGACAATTTTTTATGTTGAGACCGTGGGACCCCCAAACTGACAGGTTTTTTTTTTTCGAAATTTTTTTTTCGACGAGTTTTGTATGGGCCAGCCAAGTCACCAGACGGGGAGCCGAGGCCGAAGGCCGAGGCTCTGCGGCAAGCGAGGCCGGAGGCCGTAGTTTGCGCCCGCGAGGCCGCAGGCCGAGCTGCGTCCAGGCGAGGCCGAAGGCCGAGCTCCGTCTTGTGAGCAAAGTACTGGGCGAGGCCGCAGGCCGAGCCCTTCCCCTTCCTTTTTTTATAAAATAAGGGATGTGAGGCCGTAGGCCGAGCTGAGAGGCGAGGCCGCAGGCCGAGCCCTTCTCCCCTTCCCATTTTTTTATAAAAATGAGGAAGTGAGGCCGCAGGCCGAACCCTTCCCCCTTCCCATTTTTTCTATAAAAATTAGGATGTGAGGCCGAAGGCCGAACTAAATAGCGAGGCCGTAGGCCGAGCCCTTCCTCCCCTTCCTTTTTTAAAATAAAATAAGGGATGTGAGGCCGCCGGCCAAGCCCTTTCCCAATTCCCATTTTTTTATAAAAAAGGAATGTGAGGCCGTAGGCCGAACTAAATGGCGAGGCCGTAGGCCGAGCCCTTCCTCCCCTTCATTTTTAAAAAATAAAATAAGGGATGTGAGGCCGCAGGCCGAGCTGAGCGGCGAGGCCGCAGGCCGAGCCTTTCACCCCTTCCCTTTTTTTATTAAAATGGGGGTGTGAGGCCGAAGGCCGAACTAAATGGCGAGGCCGTAGGCCGAGCCCTTCCACCCCTTCCTTTTTTTTGAAATAAATTAAGGGATGAGAGGCCATAGAGCCGAGCTAAGCGGCGAGGCCGCAGGCCGAGCTCTTCACCCCTGCCCATTTTTTTAAAATTAAAATGAGGGTGTGAGGCCGAAGGCCGAACTAAATGGCGAGGCCGTAGGCCAGCCCTTTGCCCCTTCCTTTTTTTTGAAATAAAATAAGGGATGTGAGGCCATAGGCCGAGCTAAGCAGCGAGGCTGCAGGCCGAGCCTTTCACCCACTTCCCATTTTTTTAAAATTAAAATGGGGGTGTGAGGCCGAAAGGCCGAACTTAAATGGCAGGCCGTAGGCCGAGCCTTCACCTCCTTCCTTTTTTGAAATAAAATAAGGGATGTGAGGCCATAGGCCGAGCTAAGCGGCGAGGCCGCAGGCCGAGCTCTTCACCCCTGCCCATTTTTTTTTAATTAAAATGGGGGTGGGAGGCCGAAGGCCGAACTAAATGGCGAGGCCGTAGGCCGAGCCCTTCCTCCCCTTCCTTTTTAAAAATAAAATAAGGGATGTGAGGCCGCAGGCCGAGCTGAGCGGCGAGGCCGCAGGCCGAGCTCCGTCTCAGGCGCAAAGAGCGGGGGCGAGGCCGAAGGCCGAGCCATCCATCTACATGGATGACCTACTCATTGCATCCTCGAACCCCCAGTAACCAGCCGTGGGGCCGAGGCCGAAGGCCGAGGCGCCTTGGCCTGCGAGGCCAAAGGCCGAGCTGCGTATATGAATCCGAGAGGCGAGGCGATCCCGGAGGCCGAGCCCCTCCTCCAGCCGGGACAAGCGAGGCCGAAGGCCGAGCTGCGTTTTCATAGCAAAGAGCATAAGCCATAATAACCTTTCGGCTTTTCACCTAATCCGAACCGACAACTTTTTTATGTAGATGACTTTTTTACAATTTCCCAAAAAAATTTCGTGCAATCGCAACTGCATTGTTTTAATGCCCCTGCACAACACGCGAGGTGCTTGCACCTCGCGCAGCCACGCAAAACTAGTTTCATATATATGAATGTATATTTTTTTTTGTCTAAACATGTTTATTCAGAAGAGCTAGCTAAAAATTCAATATCAATCAGACAAAACATAAATATAACGTGTTTGTTTTAGGCTTTTGTATTCGTTATCATATTTTTGAATAAATAATAGTGTATGTATGTACAGTGGCCCACATAGAAAAGTATACCACCTTATAAAATTTACAAAATTCGTAAAACATCTACATGACGTTGTAGGTTACCGTTTTTGCAGCTCCAATATATATTTTTCCACTTGTATGTGAAGCAATGGAAACAAAACACGTAATAGCAATGACGCATTCGTTTCTCGTTTACTTATCTCGGTAACAGGCGTATTTTGTATCACGGATACCGATGTTAAATTTCAATCTCAACGTTATATATTCTAAAGAGGGTAATTTGATAAAATGCGCAAGAATTATACGTATGACTGATGGTTAAGTGAATATTCTCAAGAGACTGTTGGCGTTTAGGCGTTTAGCTGTCGCTGTTTATACTCAATATCAATTGACTTGTTTAAATAAATCTCTGTATTCTATTATGCCGCGTTTAACAATGTTTGTTAAAGAAAAAATCATTGTTCTGTATGAACAAAATAAGAGTATCGGAGCAATTTCTCGTTAACTTCATATAACCGTAAGTATTTTTAGCCATTGATGAATTAAGTTATACAGGTTTTATAAATATTTTCTTTTGGTTTTGAACTATTTGTATTTTTTTAGTAGTCTTTTGTTGATTAAATCTAGTTTAATGAGTATTGAAATTAATATTCAATTATTTTTTCTAGAAACGGACTGTTCGACTGTGGATCAAACGCTATGGAGACACAGGTGATGTGCAGTGTTTGAGGAGTGGATCGTTGCCTCTTGCTTATACTCCGAAGTCAGCACGTCACAGAGAAATAACAGCTTTTCACTCAACTATTTCTCCTCACAAGAAAAACCGCCGTTCACTATGGTCTCTCTTTAGAGACCGTGAGAAGACATCTTAAGGCATCTGGCCTAAAATGTTGCAGGCCTACGAGGAAAATAGACCTGACACCTGCGCATCAAAGGGAACGCATTCGGTTTGTCCAGCAATACTTAAATTTTGATTGGAGTAATTAGTAATATTTACTGATGAAAAGACATTTAAGTCGGATAAGGATGGCCGAAAAATATTATGGAGGGACAGGGGCATACGCTATTGTAAGGATAATGTTCTGCCATGCAGATCAAGCAGTAAGATCACTTTAGGTTATTGGGGATGGATGTCGTCGATAGTTCCCGGTGAGTTAGAAACGCATCCAAGTAAATAATATTTTTATTATGAGACTGATCAGAGTATATATGTAATGTATAATTATATAAATAAAACTAGATGTCGCGTGCTGCGCGAGGTGCAAGCACCTCGCGTGCTGTGCAGGGCAGTTCAAAAAAAGCAGTTGCGAAAGGTTGAAAATCTTTAGGGGAAATTATGAAAAAGTCATCTACGAAGCAATGTTGTCGGTTGGGATTAGGTTAAGAGCCGAAAGGCTGCCCTGGCTTTTGCTCTCTGCTGTTAAAACGCAGCTCGGCCTACGGCTTCGCTGGCGGCTCAAGCTCGGCCTTCGGCCTCGCTTGCCCCGGCTGGAGGAGGGGCTCGGCCTCCGGCCTCGCCTCGCCTCGCCTCTCGGATTCATATACGCAGCTCGGCCTGCGGCCTCGCTTGCCGCGGAGCCTCGGCCTTCGGCCTCGGCTTCCCGGCTGGTGACTTGAGGTATAAGTTGTCGTCATCACGTCATTAAAACGCAGCTCGGCCTACGGCCTCGCTGGCGGCGCAAGCTCGGCCTTCGGCCTCGCTTACCCCGGCTGGAGGAGGGGCTCGGCCTGCGGCCTCGCTTGCCGCGGGAGCCTCGGCCTTCGGCCTCGGCTCCTCGGCTGGTGACTTGAGGTATGAGTTGTCGTCATCAGGTCATCTATGAATGGCTCGGCCTTCGGTCTCGCCCAATTATTTTCGCACGAGACGGAGCTCGGCCTGCGGCCTCGCAGGCGCAAGCTTCGGCCTCCGGCCTCGCTTGCGCGGCTGGGGGGGAGCTCGGCCTTCGGCCTCGCTCCTGCCCCCCCCAGCCCTCGATTTAAACGCAGCTCGGCCTCTGGCCTCGCTTGCCGCGGAGCCTCGGCCTTCGGCCTCGGCTCCCCGGCTGGTGACTTGGTTGGGGGGGGGAGCCTCCCCCGACCCAACCGAAGATTTTAACGCAAAAAAAACTCGGACCAACTCGGACCACGACTCGGACCAACTCGGACCACGACTCGGAACAACTCGGACCACAACTGGGACCGCACGAGACGGAGCTCGGCCTTCGGCCTCGCTGGTTACTGGGGGTTCGGGATGAAATGAATAGGTCATCCATAAAGGAGGATGGCTCGGCCTGCGGCCTTGCCCAATTCTTTTCGCACGAGACGGAGCTCGGCCTTCGGCCTCGCCTGGACGCAGCTCGACCTGCGGCCTCGCAGGCGCAAGCTTCGGCCTCCGGCCTCGCTTGCGCGGCTTGGAGCTCGGCCTTCGGCCTCGCTCCTGCCCCCCCCAGCCCTCGATTTAAACGCAGCTCGGCCTCCGGCCTCGCTTGCCGCGGAGCCTCGGCCTTCGGCCTCGGCTCCCCGGCTGGTGACTTGGCTGGGCCATACAAAACTTTTCGAAAAAAAAATTTAAAAAAAAAAAAAAACACCTGTCGGTCGGGGGTCCCACGGTCACCCCCTACGATAATGTCAATGACCATAAACCTCTGCGAGTCTGTTTTCCCCCTAAAAATCCCCAGTCAAGTTTGTATGAAAAAAAAAAAAAGTAAAAAAAACCATAAACTAACACCGGCTGTGGTAGTCGCCCAGGGTTCTCTATGACATTTGGTCGAGCACCCCCCTATCTGTTATGGTTTCCGCGGGCAGTACCCCTATCAGTCTGGAACTGCTCCAAGTTCCACTTTCGTATTTTTCCCGGTGCCTCCTCACCCCCCTCCACACTTCCCTATCATTACTTTTTCCCAGTTCCGAGTTCCGTAGAACAAACTAATTATGTCAGTGAGTCAGTGGTATTGTAGCTTTATATATTCAGGCCCAACCGCAGGAAGCTCGGCCTTCGGCCTCGCTTCCTGCTGGTTGTTCCCGAATGAGAGTGATGTTATTGTCACAAAAGTAAGATTTCCTTACTATGTAACATGTTTATTCACTACTCATGGTCAAGCTGGCCTTCTTTTCCGACTTAAACATATTTAGATAATCTGTAGGCAGGCAGGCATAAATTGTTTCTACATTGTTCAAATGAAAACTTTTTTTTTGTAAATAAATTGCTTATTACCCATTAACACTTATAGGTATATTTTATGGATATAATTTTTTTATTATTACCTAAATGGACTGTAATGTCTTAAAATAAATAAATAAGTATTATTACAATTTTTGTTTTATTTCCTATCATTCTGATATTTTTTAATTAACTCTTTGAAAATCAATATTGTGTTGGTCATAAACATAGAAAAAAAGGAAAGGTTATGACGGTAAAGATCAATTATAACTTAAAAACTTATAACCTAACTTATATACTGATAAGATTCGAACAGTCGATCTATCATTTTTAGGCATAGCGATCAACCGCTACGCCAATGAAGGTGTGAATCGAGTGACGAAATTTTGTATGACACTCTTGTGACACAAACGTCTATTAAGACACGAACGTTATATTGAGAGCATGATTGCGCGCGTAAACAAACGAACGCGCTGCCCTCATACTAAGATCGAGGTGGTATACTGACCTGTTTTTATTTTAATAAATGTTGAATTCAATATAACAAACCTGGCGATATAGCTATTTCTGTCATGTCAAAGTTACAGATCAATTTATTTGGCTGCCATAGATACGAAAAAGATCAAACAGTATGTGTTCAATATGTTTTGAGATTCCTGTATATATTCATAAACTCAGAGAGAATAAATATTTATTATGATTGGTCTACAGGGTTGCTATAAATTAAAAATATATTTATTATATTTATTGTCTGTAAATTAAAAATTGAATGTGAATTCCTTCCACTACACGAATTCACTTTCACCACAAGAAAGGTGGCTGGTGTTTCACAAATAACTCTGTTTTCATTTGTAGCCATTGAATAAATCTCAGAAAATTTAGAATAGCTGAATGCCTGTACTAACCAGTCTGAGGCAGATTTAACCATAGAAATATAACTAATTCACCCGACCGCACTGACCTGGCCAAGATGCACTTAAGCAAATTGCACCCTATTTAGAGCCTGATTCGATTACGATGCAAGCACGCGAGAAGAGGGGAAACAGAACACGTAAAGCGGTTAGAAAGGTCATGAATGCGAAATGAACGAAATTTCCTTTAAGTTTTTTGAAGGAACTGATTGTAAGGTAATTCGGGTTAATGTAAGTAAGCAAAAGCTTTACACAAACATCGGCAAAACACGAGTAGGAATTTCGAGACAAAAAGTGGCCTATGTCTCACTAGATCCATCCTGGATCTGGCCAAAGGATCTTCTGAGACTGATCGGTATTATTCCATATTTTTATTCTGACATGTGTACTAAATTTAATCAGAATCCACTTAGCGGTTCAATATCATATTTATAATATTAATAGAATTGACCAATAGTGCTGAATATTTAGTTCAATAGTTTTCTAATCTCTTATGTCTTCTGTGCAGTGAAATCAAGGCATCTTTGTTCTATCCGTGAAGACTGAAAATAAATTTGAAATGTTTTAAGACGTAATACCGGATAGGTCTATACTTTTTATTACAACAAACTTTATAAATATGTAAAAAGAAATTGACGATTTGGGGTTAAGTTATTTAAATATGAAAATTTTTGAAGGAGAAAATTGTAGTACAACTTACTGGTCGAGAATGATTTTTATTCAAGTGAAGAAGCTTCCAAAACATGAAGTTCTCTAGTGATAAAGTAAATATTCAGTCAAGATCAAGGCAAAACTCGCCCAGCCCTTCAGAACAAACGTGAAGGCCGAGGCTGTAAACCCGGGTTAATCACTCGCGGCCGTAAAACCTAACGCACCGAACAAAATTAGCTGTAATCGCAATAAATTAGCGCAGATGCGTCCTTTTACTTTACGGGGCAGACAGAGTTATGGCGCTTTCACTTCAATATTCAAGCAATAACAGTTTTACTTCAACATTTTTATTTTTTAACGACTTGGTAAAAAAATACAAGTTACATATTTCACATAGGTACTTACACGCCTAAAATGTATGGAACAGCAGATTTCTTTTAACTATCAGATGTCGGTCCTATACAAAAAGGTGCTCTTATTCATGTTTACTTTTACCAATAGAAATTTCGCTAATAATTTTGAATTCACCTGTAGAAAAATGATTCATGACATTATTCGATTTCCAGGTTGTGTTCAATAGTATCAATAGTACAAACATTTCTATAAACATTTATGAAACCCGGTAAAAACAAAGTTGTGGCAATTCATCATACGTTTAGACAGGGGGCGCTGCAACCCGCAGGTTTTATTTTACTCCGACGCGAATTTATCGCTTCCACTTCCGCTTGTACATTCGCGGTTCGTGTGTGCCGATATTTACCGATGTTTGCCGATGCTTATCGGAACGGTAATGGAGCGATTTTACTTTTCACTGAAATAATTATTCACAGCATCTATAGATTGACGATTATTGAAATAAAAGTTTCTAAGTGAGAGGTAAGCCGAAAATGAGGTGGTCTGTAGATTGTCAGCTTTTGATAGACGGTGGCAGCAGTTAGCGAGCGATAGAGGTAGTTGGAGAGATAAGGAGAAGGCTTTTGTCCAACAGTGGGACCTACTTAAAAAAAATATCTACGAGTGGATTAATTCTCAAGATTGCATGCCACAAAAGTCATTAGGTACAGAGAGTTTAAATTATAAGCCACATCGAATTTGGTACTTTAACCTGAGAATATTTGTCTAAATTAAATTTAAAACTAAATTTACTTTACGGTTTAAGTCTATTTATTATACATTCTTCGATAAAATCTACTTAAGTGATCATACTTAATTTTTAGTTTTGTTTTCTTAAATTAATTCTTATTTAATTTCTAGTCTTTATTGTTTATCCTAAAACAAATCAAGCCCTTGCTATTTATTTACTTAAAAACCGACGATTAAAAAGCAAGATTTATCTATTCTCCAAAAGAGGGTTAACTCGAGTTAATCAAATTGGCCCATTAAACCCGAAAATACAGACGAACAAAATTAGCCCCAACGATGTACGTAATTAGGAATATTAAATGGCAGTTTCTTGACGTACTTGACGATTATGGCAATATAAACAACCCGTAAAGTGACCCTTGATGAAATTGAGTGGCGACGTGAAGAATAGGGGTGTTTCTGTCTAAATTTCTGTTTTTTTATATAAAACTAGCTTTTGCCCGCGGCTTCGCCCGCGTGAATTTCCCACGGGAACAATGCTTTTTCCCGGGATAAAAAGTAGCCTATGTGCTATTCCAGGTCATTATCTACCTCTGTACCAAATTTCATCGAAATCCGTCCAGTAGATTTTGCGTGATTGAGTAACAAACATCCTCACAAACTCACAAACTCACAAACTCACAAATTCACAAACTCACATCCAAACTTTCGCATTTATAATATTAGTATGGATAGTAGGCAAACAAGCATGCGGGTTACCTGATGGTAAGCAATCACCGCAGTCCATGGACACCGGCGACCCTAAAAA
Source organism: Ephestia elutella (assembly GCA_018467065.1). Taxonomy (NCBI): domain Eukaryota; kingdom Metazoa; phylum Arthropoda; class Insecta; order Lepidoptera; family Pyralidae; genus Ephestia; species Ephestia elutella. The sequence continues at coordinate 1,441,940 of CM031578.1, read as the reverse complement.
GGTCACTGATGCGTTGCCAACTTTTTAAGAAAGGGATAGGCTCTTTTTTTGAAGGCCCCAATGTCGAACCTATTCGGGAACTCCGCTGAGGGAATATTGGTGTATCTTTGAAATTATCAGTGACGACACTTAAAATAATTTCTTACTATAGTAATGGTGTGTAAAGCATCAGGTGAAAGTGAAAATGAAAGCAAATATTTCTAATTAACTACTTTTATAAAAACTTAGAGATAAAATTTGCTATTTCAAGTTTTGCTCTCCTAGGAATATTTAAACCGTGCCTTACGTAATTGAGTAACAAACATCCATCCAAATTTTCGCATCTATAAATCCTAATCCTAACTAATATTAAATGTGTGAAAGTGAGTTTGTTTGTTTATTTATTTATTTGTTTGTTGGTTACCTCTTCATACTTTATTTGCTGAATCAATCTTCCTGAAATTTCGCATAGACATAGTTAGAAGTACGGAGAATGACATAGAGTACCTTTCATTCCGGAAAAAGGCACGGTTCCCGTGAGAAATTCATGCAGGCGAAAGCAAGTAAATAATAATTAAGAGGCGAGTTACACAACTTCATAATTTTTAATCGGTAAAAACTTCACTGGTCTTAGAGACCGATTTAGCCGGTTTACCTACCGTTAAGGGTAACCAATGCCAGTAATCCTGTAGATCTTACACATGCCGATGGGCAAAATACGACTTATGGTGGGCTTTTTGAAAGCATCCCAATTTATTCCCATTTGTACATGGACTGGAACTGGGCGCTTTGAAACAAGTCCTGGCCATTGCCCATCATCGTGTACAAGCCGTCTCAATCCAGATCACTAGCCAATACAATGCCAATTGAAAGTTGATACATGGAATTTAAGACGCTATGATATTGTTTATAAAGATGTGGCTGATGTATGTACAAGTTGGTGGCAGGAATATAAAATAAGATATCCACCTCGTGTCACGCTAGGGATGGACAATATGTTGTAATTTATTTATAAGTGAAAGTTTGACACGATATATCTATGTTTATTTGAATTAATATATTTTTAATATATATATATAACTCAAAGCTGACTGACTGACTGACATAGTGATCTATCAACGCACAGCCCAAACCACTGGACGGATCGGGCTGAAATTTGGCATGCATGTAGATGTTATGACGTAGGCATCCATCCGCTAAGAAAATGCGAGGGAAGCCGCGGGCACCAGCTAGTATTGCATAAAATAAGTAGCTTGAATGAGTATATCAAGCTGAATTAAGAATTATTTTACCATAAGTACTTATACATCGCTTCTATGAAATTTTCCATAGTCCAGTAATTTTTGTGTAAAGGCGTAAAAAAGATCCATCCTTCTTGTCAAGATATGTATTATATCGTTGCGTGGACGATTTTCTCTGACAAATTTAGCAGGCATGAGAAAAATACGTCTACAAATTTATGACACGTGAGCGAAATTCCAACCCGGGATCTTTCCATCCCAGGCGGTCGTAGTAACCACTCTACCATTATTAAGTAGATCAATTAATCATTAAATTTAAAGATCACAGTAAGGTAAGTTTGTTTTAAGGATATAATTATACAATTACATGTTAAAAGTAATTTATTAGTAATTTAAGTAAGTCTTATAGTCGATTAGGGAAGAAACTCAGTTTTATCGTCGACACTGAATTCCTAGCCGTTCATCGAATTATTTCCTTACTAACCTCGTTACCAGGACAACTTGAAACTTTAATCTGTTTGAGTCGCCTAATCCCGGGTTCGCATCTTTGATTAGTTCGGCCTGAGGAAGTGATTATTTAGCAGAGGAAATTCATTAAATTGTACAAATGAACATTTTACAAATTTGTAGTAGATAATTTTGCAACAAATGAATATATCGCGCAGCGTTAGGAAACCTCATTGATGGCAATCAATATCAAGTGAATAAGGAAATTGCAGATCTTGCCACTTGGCAATTTCTTTTAGCGCAGTAAATAGAGCGAACCTTCCCTAGGGGTTAATTACGTGCGGTCCAGTAACTCAATTTTTTTAATATTATTGTTTAGGATGGTTGTAAGTATTTAAAATAAATATGGCACAATTGAATAGCTTTTGCACTCGCCGCCAAATTGGAAAAATAAAAAAAAATCACCACTTTGTTCGGTTTTTCGCTTATATTTTCTTTTAAGTGCATTTTCGCTAGAAAAGTGTTCTACACAATGTTGTAGAAAATTAAATTTGCCGTTATTTACATTTTATATTTTGTTTCTAGGACTGACAGTTTCCGAGAAAAAAAAAATCCTTTGCCTTAAAAAAATCTCATTTTTCAAACATTCGTCAATCTTTTTTTATTTAGAACGATGTAATCCAGTCGTGACCTATTCTAGGAGAAAAAGTAGCAGAACAAACATCGTAGGGAATTTAATTACCTGCAAAACGCAATTGCATATTTCTTAACCAACCCTGCAAGGTGGAGAGTAAAAACTAAATGATAAAATAACGGAAATTGTTTTTTGCTATAATATGTATTTTACTTTTTACTAACTAAACCTCGCTCCCATGGAAATTTCGGGATATTAAGTACCTTATGTGCTAGTCCTGATATTTTTCTACTAGTATACCAAATTTAATCGAAATCCGTCTAGTAGATTTTGAGTGATTAAGCAACAAATATCACATCCAAAATTTCCCATTTATAGTGTGATTCATTGCAGGTGAGTAACCGGTACCTGATTGGGACACTGTAAAAGTGTCTGTGGACATTATTAAGTACAGATATTAGATAATACTAGCTGTCGCCCGCGGCTTCGCCCGCGTGAGTTTCGCTTATATGAAAAATCTTTTTGTGTTCCAAACTGTTTCAGATGTTTCGGATTTTCGTTTTTTATTCGTCTACAGAAAATGTTCATCAGATTAATCAAGTTTTGCTAAGGCGCCATTTCCATATATGTTTTAGTGTAGCTGGTCTCTTGAAGCTTTTCATCAGATGTTCCATATCATCAATTTTTATACGTCAGCAGAAAATGCTCATCAGGTTGAACGACTTTTACTAAGGCGCCATTTCCATATATGTTATAGTGTAGCTGGTCTCTTGCAGTTCTTCATCAGATGTTCCAGATCTTCAATTTTTATACGTCAGCAGAAAATGCTCATCAGGTTGAACGACTTTTGTTAAGGCACCATTTCCATATTTCTTATAGTTTAGCTGTTCTGTTATGGTTCTTCATCAGGTGTTCCAGTTTTCAAAATCAATTATAGCCTATATGTTGCCCAGACTTTATAGCTATACAACAAAAAAAGTTTCATTCAAATCCGTCCAGTAGTTTTTGCGTGAAACGCGTACATACATACAGACAGACAGACAGACAGACAGACAGACAGACAGACAGACAGACAAGAAATTCCAAAAAAAATTTTTTGCTTTCTATTATTCTTTTTAAGTGTCCCTCTATCCATTTTACTCAAAAATACTAAATGTACAGACAAAATATTTTTACTGTTTTATTATATGTATAGATTTGCTTCATCAGCAATAAAGATTGGGAAAGAAACCCGATTTTAAAATGAAAAAGATTGGATGTGATATTTCTTGCTCAATCTTAAAAAATCTACTGGACGGATTTCGATAAAATTTGGTATGCTAGTAGAAAAATATCAGGGCTAGCACATAAGGTACTTTTTATCCCAATATTCCTATGGGAGTAAAGCCCCCGGGTGCAGCTAGTAGACAATAAAATATGATAGCAGAAACGTAGTATTTTAACTTTTACTTTTACTCCCTACTCCGTAGGGTTGGTTAAAAAAAATTACAAGTGTTTTGTAGGTAATTAAATTTCCTTCAAATTTTATTCCAATATATATTTTCCCAGAGTAGGCCATAAATGAATCAGCGCTCTGAAGTAAAAAGTTTGACAAATTTCCAAATGCGATCAAAAATGCGACTATCCTAAATAACATATCTAAAATTCAGAACTATTGAACCATTTGTAAGTAAACCCTACCCTTAGCTCTATTTTGGTCTTTATTCAATGAACCATGGACGGATTTGTATTAAATTTGGTATCTCTCTCTCTCAGCCGAAAGACGTCTACTGCTGGACAAAGGCCTCCCCCAGGATTTCCATAACGACCGGTCCTGCGCTGCCCGCATCCATGCGCATCCCGCGACTTTCACCAGGTCGTCGGTCCACTGAGTGGGAGGCCTGCCAACACTACGTTTTCCGGTTCGTGGTCGCCACTCGAGAACTTTTCTGCCCCAACGGCTATCTGTTCTACGAGCTATGTGCCCCGCCCACTGCCACTTAAGTTTCGCGATTCTGCGGGCTATGTCGGTTACTTTAGTTCTCCTACGGATCTCCTCATTTCTGATTCGATCACGCAGAGAAACTCCGAGCATAGCGCGCTCCATCGCCCTTTGGGTGACCTTGAGCCTTCTTATGAGGCCCATAGTAAGCGACCACGTCTCTGTTCCGTATGTCATTACTGGCAACACACACTGGTCAAAGACCTTAGTCTTGAGACACTGCGGTATTTTGGACGAGAAATTTGGTATACTAGTAGAAAAATACCAGAAATAGTACATAGGTTACTTTATATCCTGAAATTCCCACGGGAGCGAAGACCCGAGGCGCAGTTAGCAGAAAATATAATATTATAACAAAAAAAGCAATATTCCGTAGTTTTAATATTGAGTTTTACTCCCCATTCTGCAGGGTTGGTTAAGAAAAATGCAAATGCGTTTTGTAGGTAATTAAATATCCTACAAATTTTATTCCAATACTTATTCTCCTAAAATATGCCATAACTAGATTACAGCGTTCTGAAGTGAAAAGTTTGACAAATTTCAGAAAAAGAAGATTTTTTAATTTTTTTTATGAGCACACATCTCGGTAACTATCAGTCCTAGATACAAAATGTAAAATGTAAATAATAGGAAATTTAATTATCTACAAGATTTTGTAGAACACTTTCCTAGCAAAAATGCATCTAAACGAAAATATGAGCCTAAATCTGAAGAAAGTTTTTTTTTTTTAGTTTTTTTAAGATTACTACGGACGCTGAAACTTGGCAATTGTATTGCCCTTTTTATTTTGAATACTCACAATAATCCTACACAACATTTCAAAAAATTCACAATTACTGGACCGTTTGTAATTTGATTCTCGTCTATTTACTGCGCTATTTTACCACTGCCAAGAATTTGCGGAGACTGGTATATGTTATGTGAAAGTTAAAATCAAAACATCTTTTTTTGTAAGCTAGTGTTCCAAATTTCAGCCCGCATTCTCCAAAACAACAGCCAGCAACCTCAAAGCCTACAGGAAGTCTGTGCTTTCTAGCAAATAGGAAATAATTAACTATGCGCGGGTAAGGCTGAGTGTGTCGCCAAAGAGCTGTCGTAAACAAGTTACAGCTTGGTGTGCTTGGGAACTGGATTGTTGTGGCTTAGAACATGTTGTAATTAGCCTTCTTAAATAAATGTAATGAGCTTACAGCTAAAGACTTTTTCCAATCAAGTAATGTGGAAACAAGCTAAATAAAACCTTTTAAAAATAGGGCTTTTGCTAAAATATTAGATTCCACTGTTCATTGGGGAAATTCACAGGCAAGGCATATTAAGTGAACCAAGCTTATAATTTTAAATGTTTTTTTTGTGATGTTGAATTAGGCTAAGCCTGTAATGACACGCTGTATAAAATAAAATGAAATAAATAAATAAAATATATATGTAGAAATTTATCCGTGTTAAACCATATGTTTATTCAATCGAGGTAATTGATAATTTCTTTTAAACTTATTTCAAATGATTTACATCAAATATTACAGTGTATACTAGCTGCGCAATAAGGCTTAGGACCCCGTAAAAAATTTAGAATTAAAAAAAGTAGGTATCTAACGTTTATAAAATTATAAGTAGAAAAGAACATCTCAAAAATACGAGCAAGTGAAACAGCGATAGTTTGTATAGAGTGACGTCACCAGCACGCGACGTCCTTTGACTGCAGCGCGGCAAATTGTTGGCTAATTGCTAATTATTGTGCAGACGACTGATAATGCAGGCTTGCACTCTTGCAGGCGTTTGCGAGCTTTTGTTGTATTTAGAGACAAGCGACACGTTGCCACTGTTTTGTGGAGCGACTCGCTTAAATATCAGCATATTTCGCACATGTTTTGTTAGATTCACTTTTTATCATCTTGTTTCTGCAAGGTTTGGTCAAAACCACATTAATTTAACCTGCATACCTCAGTGTTAATACCAATGAGAATATTATAACCAGAAATGAAGTTATTCTTCTGACTAAAAATATCGGTGGTTATTAATTATTGCAGAAGCACCCATACGCGACCTTGTATGAAGAGAGTGAAGTGGTCGTTCCGAAATGCTAGTTATTTGTAGCTTTGAGATTTATAATAGGATATGATTATATAATTAGTTGTCGGCGTGAAAAAGTGAAAAAGTTTCAATAAAATAATTGTGACTGTGATCAATGCAGAGGAAGCGGAAAAGATCGATAAGGAACAAGTGTGATATGTAGGTATGTAATAGGTTTGTCTCTCTCTCTCTCTCTCTCGGCCGAAAGACATCCACTGCTGGACAAAGGCCCAAGGATTTCCACAACGACCGGTCCTGCGCTGCCCGCATCCATGACCTTCACCAGGTCGTCGGTCCACCGAGTGGGAGGCCTATAGGTTTGTATGGATCTGTATCTAGTTTAGAACGTAGAAGTCTAATATGAAACTTGGTCTCTGAACCTTTAAAATAAAATTCAAACAATTCAGCAATTCCTCCAAGTGAAATTTTCAAATATGCGGCTGGTTTCCGTCACCCTATTAATAGCACAACAAACAATTTTAGCACGCTCTTCTCAGAAATAATGAACACTTAGGCACTGATTTCGCTTGAACCCGTCTCAAATTGCAGCCGTCGCGCTGTCGTGACATTTTATGGAAAGTTTTACAAACGTTTCCGCGTTTTTGTTTTGCTTTTATTTATTTCGTAAAAAACATAGACGTAGAAAATGTCATTCTGATTTTTTTCTAACTTTATGGTAAAAACTAACATAATGTTCTTCTCTTCTTGGAGACGCGCAGCACTGTGACTCTCCATTTCTCCCGAACACCTCGCGCCTGGCGGGCGTTTTCATTTAGAGGTGCGTTGGTGAGGGCTTTTATTTGGTCGGTCCAACGCATCGGGGACTTCCCCAGAGACCTAACTCCATCCACTCTGCCCTGCACCACCAGGCGCTCCATGGCATCCTCGCGGCGTGTCACATGGCCAAAATACCGAAGGATCCTGCTGTTGACAATTTCGGATAGGCGGGTCTTGATGCCAAGCTCATTAAGGATGGAGGCGTTTGTGCGTCGCTGAGTCCACGATATACGCAACATTCGTCTCCAACACCACATCTCTAATGCATCAATCCGTTGTCTCACCCTTTTTCTTTATGGTCCATGTTTCAGCGCCGTACAAAAATATGGGGAATACTAGAGCCCTTACGAGTCTAATTTTGGTGGCATTTGTGATATTGTGATCCCTCCATATCTTAACATAACATAATGTAGTTCATGATAAATATATTTTGTATACTATAACAAGATATAAAGAGATTAAGTAAGTATACTTTTGAGTTTCAGTATCTAATTTAGTGCTTAACCTTTTATTTTCAAATACTTTGAAGGAACATTTTGTCTAGATGTCATTAGATCAAATGGTCGTAATTTTATTCCCATGCACCATAATAGCTATCTTGATTTTAAATCGCCTTATAAACATAGGTACCATTAGTCAAAAAGATAATGTCTGTGCTTCAGATAATGTGGATTTCGTATTTAATTAATGGTTATAAAATTAAAAAAATGACAAATTCCTACAACGCAGAATTTACGAAACAATTGATACAATTACAATGCGATTAACAAGAAATAAGATAATAAAAAATTATATTTTGATAATATAAAAGATACGCTTAGTGGAAAATATGTTTAAAAGTCTATTCTATTTACACCACATTCACGGCTCTACATCATCCATCACGGCGAACAATTTGCTTTCCTTATTGATATAAACTGCTCAGTCAAACCTCTAAGTGAAACTTACTCGTTCGGAAATCTAAAACAAATTAACACGAAATCCTAAACAAACATGGCCGCCGAGTACACAAGTGGTCGGAGAATACCGAGTGAGTAAGCTGTTTGAAAAACATCCTTAGCTTTATGGGACACCCTTATATTGGCAACACTACCCTTTGGAATTTGAAATTTTAATAACAATGTTTTTATAGGCTCTCGGAGTCAATATTATCCGGTCGTTATATTTTAGCTACATATTTTAATATAATGAGTAGGTATTCATTTAAAACAGTGGTTTATAGTGGGCCTGTGGTAGAAATGTCCAGATTTGATTCCTATTCGTGCTCGTGAGCTTTTAGACAATTAGATACATATGGTCAATTACTTTTTTATCAAATAATATACAAGTACTATAAAAAGGTATTTTAATTGAGCTTGTATTTTAGTTTTTAATTTATTATAATAATTTAGTAATTAACAAATATATTAAGATGAATAAATAAAAAATAAAAACGTACTATAAATATTATTATAATAATAATAAAAAAAATCAATCAATCTTGTCTTACCTAACAGTTTAATTACGACAAGCCTACAACAGTGTTCACATTTGCATATCTGTATTTGCTGACTGCTGTTTGAGCTGGCTATCTTGAGCAAACAAACAGATCTACACGTTGGGAAAGTTGTTTTACTCCCCCTTTACTATACGTCAACTCGTGAACGGGTCAGCGGAGATCGATCTCGTTGACTTGCTTTTATATTAGGCTACTTTACATATCAAATAAATCTTTATGCCCCAATTATCGTTTACTATCCCATGAGGAATAATTCGTAAGCCCAGGTCTTTTTTTAGGTCACATCTATGGTAATAGTAACGGTTCCAAAATCTTGTAAAAAACTAATTCGGCTGAGATGAATTAAAGGTAGTGGAGTGGCAACCGTGTAAAATAGGTTGACTCCTTTTGTGCAGTATGTAGGACCTAAAGATATACCTAAGACTCGGATGAGACTTCGGTTAAACGGCCTATATATGTATATATAAAAGGGAAGATTTCAACAATTCGGCAACTTGACGGGGCTCGATAATCGCTTACCTCGCTCGCGAGTTGAAGGTTTCTCCTTGGTGATCACCAGTTTTCTTCGGAGTACAGCAGTGACAAGAATATTTCTGGAAGATCTGCGGGAATCTCGTAACGGCGCGCACGCGGCACTGGAGGCTCGAACACACACGCAATCTCAATGACATACGAAACGAGACTGAATTGTGATCATTGGCGACCCTTCCGCGAGGCGCAAGTAGACCTCCATCTCGGTCTCTCATTTGCCCGCTAAAAGGGACAGCGATATCAAGGTGCCTTGTTACCGAATTGAAGAGAAAAAAAGAAATTATATAAAAATTGGAGGCTGAAGGCCTCAACATAGCTCCCCGCCTTGAAAGGTCCAGAGCTTTCAAATTAAAATATAGACAAGAAGCTAGGTGGATAGATCAAGATAAGATAAGATAAGATAGATTAAGCTATGTGGATAGATTAGAGGTAATAGCGGTCTGAGAATATCAGCGAATCGATATCTACGTTAGAAATTATGATTAAATAAGCGGTTTAATTAAATTGCGGTTTGATTAAATTGCGGTTTGATTAAATTGCGGTTTGATTAAGTTGCGGTTTGATTAAATTGCGCTTTGACTATTGGGTAGGCAAAGGATACAGCTTTGTGACAGGACGCTTATATGTGCCTGACACAGTCTTGACTAAAGCCACGCGAATTATACCATCCGATCCAGGAAACACCTCCTTTATGACAACTAATGGCCAAGTCAAGGGCGGTACGTTATAATATAAGGAATGTACAATTAACTCCGAAGGCAGCATGCCACGTGAAAGACAATCGCTAGGATTCTCTTTCCCTGATACGTGATTAAAACAAGCGGCAGGTAAATTTTCCTGAATTTTTGCAATACGGTTGCTAACAAATATAGACCTATGAGGGGCAGAATGGATCCACGAGAGCGCAATAGTGGAATCCGAAAACGCATAAGTACCGGCAATCGGAATGCGGGCAGAAAGCTTCTCTCTGACAACCCTAACAAGCTTAGACAGCAACAAAGCAGCAACGAGTTCTAATCGAGCTAGTGTTGTTACTTTAGCGGGGGAAACCTTGGATTTCGCACAAAGAAGGCGGACCGTTATATTACCTTGAGTATCAGAAATGTGTAAATATACACAGCAACCATAACCACTAAAGCTAGCATCACAAAAGGCTACAATGTTTACGACAGATTCTGCAAAAACTCCAACATGACGTGGAATTTTAAGAGCAGATAGTGCGGGAAAATCCCGTGCTAAAGCAGTGAAGCGGTCTATGATTGGCTGCGGAGGTACATCATCCCAATCTATCTTGGCTAACCAAAGTTCTTTAATAAGTATTTTAGCGTACAAAACGACCGGTGCTACAAGGCCAAGTACGTCGAATAAGCGAGCAATTAATGATAAAATGGTGCGTTTTGTACATTTACTGTCCACTGGGCTGGTTGTCAAAGAAAAAGTATCTTCAGCGGGCTCCCAGGTTAAACCAAGGATTTTAAAATTGTGAATATTGTTATCCATACTAGAAAAATTAACTGATAAGCGGTGAGACGCAGGAGGGTCTCTAACAAAGCGGGTGAATTGCTGGCCCATTTGACAAGGTCGAAGGAACCTAATTTAAATAAATCAATTAAGTTGTGTGACAACTTTATAGCGGTTTGTTCATCAGGAACAGAATAAACATAATCATCCATATAAAACTGGGTTTCTACCAATTTGGATGCGTCCGGAAAGCGGTCGCTATGCTCACACGCCAGATGGCGTAGTGTGCGCATGGCTAAGTAAGGACTAGACGCCAACCCAAAGGGCACGCGGTTGAAATTAAAGGTGCGAATAGGCTCATTCTTATTGAAGCGGAATAAAATTCGCAAGTATTCGCGGTGATGCGGATTAACACCGATTCTTAAAAACATCTGTTTAATATCTGCGGTCATAGCTATGGGAAACGTACGAAAATCAAGTAATAACAAAAATAAGTCGGCCTGTAAATTAGGTCCGACATGTAAAATGTCATTGAGTGACAACCCTGAGTGCGTCTTAGCGCTGGCATCCAAAACTACACGAATACTATCTTTGTCTGGCCTAATGACCGCGTGGTGCGGTATGTAATAGCCCTGTTCTGTTAATTCAAAAATCAGGTACTTCCGATAAATAACCCTGAGATATATAGTCGGTGATGGTTTTATTATAATTTTCGCGTAGGGTTGGCACGTGCGCAAATTTACGCTCGAGGGCCAACAGGCGGCGGTGGGCGACTGCACGAGAATTGCCCAACTCAGAGGGGTTCCGCGAAAAGGGTAGGTCAACAAAATACCTACTGTCCTTAAACGTGACGGAAGAACAAAAAATATCTTCGCACTCTTTTTCGGATGGACTAATAAGCCGTGAAAATGGTACTTCCTCCAATTCAAAGAACTTCTGTAAACCCGACTCAATGTCAGTATTAGACAGCGCGGTAAATGAGGAAGATTGAGAAAACGAGTCACAATGACCTGCCGCACTACCCATTAGTACGTACCCAAAGCTAGTCGAGCCGGAGGCGCGCGACCGCCCGACTCAATCATATTACCTAAATAAATATATGGAAAAAGTTGCGCGCCGAGAATAATGTCAATATTTCCCGGCACATTCCAAGTTAAATCGGCTAGTGGTAATTTATTTATATACGACATGTCGTCATTTAATTCAATATAATTCGCGGGTAGCTTACCTGTAATACAATCTACCACTAACGCATGAATATAATATTTATCTTCGGGAGTAACGCGCGATTCTATTGTTATATGTATGTAGCCATGCACTAACTGCGTGGACATTCCAACACCCTGTAACGACGAGTTATGTAGCTTAACTATAGGTAAGTTCAAACGCTTACAACAATTCAAAGTTATTAAATTATTCTGAGACGCACTATCTATCAAACATCTGACCACAATTTTATCATGACCATTGTTATGAGTCGCATACACTTGGGCCGTAGATAATAAAACATAATTTGAATTTCGCATTCCTGTGTTTAATGTTACAGAAGTTGTATTTTCTACGGGCGGCGAGGACTGGGTGAGCGCAGACTGCGCGGCGTCTACGAGATAACAAACCGGTTTGCTGTCGCCTGGAGTTGAGTCTAGTTTATTATTCTCAGAGAAATGCAACAATGAATGGTGCTGTTTTTTACAAAACTTGCATGTCGAACGCGACTTACATTTATTCAATGTGTGGGTTAGGCTTAAGCAGTTAATACAGGCACGCTTTGACTTAATAAAATCGAAACGAATTTGCGGTGTACTCATATTTTTAAATTGCTCACACCTAAACAATGGATGTTTTTCGCCTGTGCATATTGGGCAGGGCGTTTCTACTTCACACCGTGGCGCGCTATTTGATATGAAAGTTTTTGAAGTATTAGTGGAATTTGTCACTCGCGTTTCAAACCGCGAACAATTATTAGTATGTGATCTTTCGCGTGCCTTTATATGATCTTGTATAAAAGATATAAATTCTGTATAAGATGGCAATTCTTTTCCACTAATATGCGTTTCGAACAGCTGGGCTGTTTGAGAGTCAACCTTTCGTAAACCACAATGTAATAAAATAAAATCCAATAATTTAGGTATCTTTAGCTGCTTGAGCGCTGCAATAGACGCCGAATATTTTTCAATAAAAGTGTTTAAGCTAGCGGTATTATTGACACAATTTTTTAATGTCCAAAATGTTGTTTAAATAATGAATACCTAAAGTGCGATTATCTTGGTACTTCTTAACGAGAGAATCCCAAATTGTATTATAAGTTTCTCCCGTGGGGACAATACCTGCAGTTAATTTTAAAGCGCTGTGGGTAAGTTTGCCCATGAGATATTGGACACGCTGCGAGTCAGTCAGATCGGCGTTTTCGTGAATATTACTACGAAATATTTCGTAAAATATCGGCCAATTTTCAATTTTGCCATCAAAAGAAGGTATCTGGATAGGTGGTAATTTTATAGGGCCTTTCTTAAGTGACACGCCAACGTTAGTCTTATCTCCGGCTAAAATTAGATTACGTTTGTATTTAATAGCTGAATATAATTCTTCGAACGAGTTTAAAGCCGCGTAATCAGGTGGGGTTTCTTTCAGTTCAAAGTTCAACTCATTAATATGTTCTACGATTACTTCAAATTTGTCATAAAGTTCGCTGATAGTCTCAGATTGGGCTAGAAATGACTCATTCGAACGATAATCGTAATTGGAAATGCCTTTGCTTATATCGTATAAATGATTAATTCGTTCATAAATAGCTTCTTTTTTGGCAATGAGTTGTTTTAATTTGGCTTCGAGTTTGTTAGAAGCCATTATTGGAAATTACTATAAAGAAAGTATATGGAAGGTGAATTAGCAAAAAATGCAATTAACAAGATGGCGGTTCGTAGCACTAACGCCGAAGCGAAAGTACATATAATATTAAAAGCTGGACAAATCCGCTCGTAAAGGACCAAATTATGGAGTGGCAACCGTGTAAAATAGTTTGACTCCTTTGGTGCGGTATGTAGGACCTGAAGATATACCTAATACTCGGATGAGACTTCGGTTAAACGGCCTATATATGTATATATAAAAGGGAAGATTTCAACAATTCGGCAACTTGACGGGGCTCGATAATCGCTTACCTCGCTCGCGAGTTGAAGGCTTCTCCTTGGTGATCACCAGTTTTCTTCGGAGTACAGCAGTGACAAGAATATTTCTGGAAGATCTGCGGGAATCTCGTAACGGCGCGCGCGGCACTGGAGGCGCGAACACACACGCAATCTCAATGACATACGAAACGAGACTGAATTGTGATCATTGGCGACCCTTCCGCGAGGCGCAAGTAGACCTCCATCTCGGTCTCTCATTTGCCCGCTAAAAGGGACAGCGATATCAAGGTGCCTTGTTACCGAATTGAAGAGAAAAAAAAGAAATTATATAAAAATTGGAGGCTGAAGGCCTCAACAGGTAGTAAAAGAAGGACGCGTACATTCACTCATTAATACAGTTCCTTCGTTCACCGACCGTTAGCTAATGTCATTCTTTTTAGAGTTGCTATTTGCATTCTGCAACCCTGGGCACATAAGACATGGTAGCAGAGTTCTACGAGCGAGCATGTATGTGTACGGGATAGGTGGGAGATTAAATCTCTTCGGATGTAATATTTCGTATAATTTTGGTTGAAATTCACTTAGGTAAGTTCTTTTAACCATAAATTATACTTCACTAGTACATCTCCGAGATTTAATACCATATAGATGTTTGGCGTCGATATATTGCAGAATGAAAGAAACTGGATTATAATACAGGATTGCGTAAGCGAATGGTGTATTATCTAACTTATTAAAAGGCAGTTTATATAACTACTTTGCAGGACAAAGAGAGTTTCTATTATAGCCCAACATCTTGATGAAGTCGATGGACTGTCCAGCCCGGCTGTGCGTGTGCTACGCTGTAAATGTGTTCACCACAGATCATAACAATGATCTGTGGTGTTCACATTTACGCAACTTTCGCGTAAGGAGGTAAGGTAAAGAATTTATCCTCTTTAAAAATAAATAATCTCGTTTCGATAAGTTGTTGCACAGAAAAGAGTTTTTTTCAGTTTAATGGTTATATTCCATAATGCTGAACACAATACAAAATACCTCTAGCCCACCGCACGGCGACGAACAAAAACCAATATACGAACAGTTTCCCGACTGAAAAGTGAAAATTGGATAAAGTTGAAAAACCGTTGACTGTTCAGCTTAGTTTTAAAGCGCGTTTAAAAAAAGCAAAATTAATAACTGGACGTCGAACTGGGTGTATGGTCCAAACCACACATTTCTCTATTTTTATTTTGTATAGTCAGCAAATCGCCGCGCCGCGCATATCATTCTTTTAATTGTAAAATTAGTTTACGTTTTTCGCCACATCAACGCGGACGCGTATACTCAATAGCACTATCATTTTATCATTTCTAAATCTAAGTTTCCAGACGTGCAATAAATATCATTCCTATCAATATCATCTTTTAATTAGCAATCAGTTAAAGGTGTCCCGTACATCTTTATGGTCCTTCGAGCATTTTGAACAGCTCAGGGTCATTTTCGCGTAGACTATTAAATTTAGACAGTTTTCGTGTGAGTGATTCTGTGCAAGCAATACCTTGGATGCAGTGCCATTTTATCAAAGGATTATCAAGGATCTTAGCAAGCAGCTGAGGCCACTAGCAGTTATCAGGTTACCAGTTCACAGCAGAACAAGTAAGAACTTTCCATTTCACTAGTATCCTATCAATTACTAGCTATCAACATGGAAGATCTTTTGGCAACCCAGAATCAAATTATGGGAGCTATGAATCAGCTCCTCATCAATTTCAAAAAAGATGGGGCAGATCGCAAGACTGTTCCATATATCAAAAAGCGTCTGGAGACACTGGAAGCATACTGGATTGAGTTCCAGACCAATCACAATAAGTTATGTGAGTCCGAAGATCAGTCTCATGTATACTTTTCTGAAAATCATTATCAAAAAGCTTATCAATTTTGCAATGAAATTCGTGCAGTCTTTCAAAAGTACATTCCACAAGATCCTAAGCCGCTGGTCAGGCCGGCGACTCCTTTAGCATTGCCTAAATTTTTAGACAACCCTTCTGATCAATTATCACCCAATGCCACTCCCTCCGGGACACCCCCGGGGACCTCTCAATCAATAGAACTTCCATCATTCACATTCTCCAAACAACCATCCAAACTAGTTTCGAGCGGAAATAATAGTAGGTTAGAGGAGATGTTGCATAAGCAAAAGAGCAACTTTAGGGCATTTTCTCGCACAGTATCAAAAACCAATCTAGACTCTTTAACGGCTAGGTGGGAATTAGAAGATTTTCTCAAGTCGGTCAACTCACGATGGTCCACTATTGACGAGCTCCACTGGGAGATTGATAGTGAATTGTTTGAGGACAACCCCGACTACGATCAAGCCTATAGCATGTATGAAGAGAAATTCAATCAAATCAAGAAAGAAGTTAACAACAAGATGTGGTCTACCTGCCATCGGGAGAAATCAACCCCTCAAATTGAGATTCCTACTTTCAATGGGTCTTACCATCAATGGACTTCCTTCAAAGATCTTTTCTGCGAAGCTATCCACAATAACAGATCAATTTCAAATGCACAAAAATTACAATATCTTAAAGGTAAACTTCGGGGAGAAGCCGAAAAAATTGTACAACATGTGAAAATTACTTCTGACAATTATCAAGTCTGTTGGGACATTTTGAACCACAGATATAATCACAGCAAATTAATTTTCGGCTCTCACATCAATATCATTCTCAATTTACCTACTTCTCAGCAGCAATCATCTGCACATATCAAGAAAATTCATGACAGTACCATCGAAAGTTTAAACGCAATCAAGAACTTAGGTATCGACATATCAACATGGGATCCTCTATTGGTTCATCTAATTTCTCAAAAACTCGATCCTGAAACTCATAAGGAATACATCGAGTCCCTTAAAAATCCCAGAGATTTACCCAGTTTAAAGGATTTCACCGATTTTCTGGAAAGCAAGTTCACATCATTAGAAGTATCAAAACGTAAGCAGGAAAATATGGTTCCAAAATCATCAAATCAGCCTGAAAATTCAAATTCCAAAAAACATAATTATTTGAAATCATTTAGTAATCAAACTAAAAACCATATTTCGAACAAAAAGGCACAAACAGGATGCCCACTATGCAAAAAATTGCATGGAATTTTTCATTGCGACACGTTTCTCGGATTACAACCTACGGAACGTCGCAACATAATTACGAAATACAAACTTTGCATAAATTGCCTTTACGATCATCACGGTAATGCGTGCATGTCCGAAAAAAGGTGTCGTGAATGTAATGAACAGCACAATACTCTCATCCACGATGCTTTCAGCAAGCAACAGCAATCGGATCCCCGAAAAAATGTAAATCACGTATCCCAAAATGACATCAATGAAACTCTCCTAGCAACAGCCTACGTGAAGGTGCAAGCAGTAGACGGGACTCTTATCAATCTACGGGCTCTTATCGATCCCGGCTCTCAGGTTTCTCTTACCTCTCTTAGGGCCGCGGAGGTGTTAGGGCTTCCCCGTCAACATTGCAAGGGTACTATTTTCGGTATAGGTTCTAGCGCAAACTCAAGTAAAGGTGTTATGACAATAACATGTCACTCTAATCACAGCGACTATTCATTTTCCACTGACGTTCTCGTCATGTGTAATCTCATATCTAGTTTACCCAATTATTCATTCCCCAAACCATCCTGGCAATTCTTAGAAGGCATACAGTTAGCAGACCCCGATTTTTATATCAGTCGTCCCATCGATTTGTTATTGGGAGCTGACATATACGCCTCCATCATCATGAACGGTATCATCAGAGAAAACGAATCATTACCAATAGCACAGCAAACACGGCTCGGCTGGATTCTTTGCGGTAACTTCAAATCATTCCACTGCAACGTCGTCGTAAACAACGTCGATGAACTCAAGCAATTTTGGACGATTGAAGACATTCAACCGGAATCATCATTATCACAGGAAGATTATAAGTGTATACAGCATTATAAATCAACCACAACCAGAAACGAAGAAGGCCGGTACGTCGTACGGTTACCAATGCATGAAGATGCCAAAGAAAAGCTAGGGAACTCAAAATCCAAATCTGTCGCTCAATTTCTGCAAATCGAAAAGAAATTTCAGAAAAATTCCAAATTAGCAGCCGATTATAGATCATTTATGTCGGAATATATCAAATTAGGTCATATGCACATTTCAGACAATAGTAGATTATTCAGCAATTTTCTCCCACACCATGGTGTTCACCGTCCTGACTCGTCGAGTACCCCACTACGCGTCGTGTTCAATGGCGCCTCGAAGACATCGAGTGGATACAGCTTAAACGATGTCATGTACTGTGGCCCAAATTTGCAACAAGATTTGTTAAATTTAATACTAAAATGGCGTAAATATCAATATGCATTTTCAGCAGATATACAAATGATGTATAGGATGATTCTTATCAATATTGAAGATCAGCATTATCAAAAAATCATCTGGAGAGAATCTCCACGAGACAAATTACAAGAATATCAGCTAGCAACTGTCACATATGGCACTAAGGCAGCACCTTTCCTAGCCATGATGACCCTTAAGCAATTAGCAGCGGATGAGGGTCATAAATTCAGCAGCCCAGCAGCCAAAGTTCTGGAAGAACAATTCTACATGGACGATGTCCTGAGCGGAGGTCATGACCTCACTTCTACGAAGCAGCTGCAAACAGATCTGATAGCACTTCTCAAATCAGGAGGATTCAACTTGCGAAAGTGGTCATCTAATAAACAAGAACTTTTAGAAGGGATGAGTACAGTGCAAAAAACACAAGATGCCTACTCTTTCAAACACCAAGAGTCAACAAAAACCTTAGGCCTGCGCTGGTGTCCTGAAAATGATCAATTCGAATTTAAATTAAACATCGACACATCAGCGAGTCAAACAACATCAAAAAGAAAATTGTTATCAGATATCTCCAAGCTATTTGATCCTGCCGGCTGGCTTTCTCCAATATCAATCAAGCTCAAAATGTTATTCCAAAAAGTGTGGGTCCATGACAACCTTACCTGGGATGATAACCTACCAGAAACTATCAATCAAGAGTGGAATAAAATAAAATCAGATTTAGAAAATATCAACACTATCAAGGTACCAAGATGGCTTCAAACGGGTCAAGGCCAACAGTTGGAACTTCATGGTTTTTGTGACGCATCAAATAAGGCATATGCATGCGTCATATACTGTAAAGTTATCAAATCAAATCAAGAACCCTCTATTGTTATAGTTGCAGCAAAATCACGGCTCGTATCACCTAACAAAGATACGTCACTACCTCGGCTCGAGTTATGTGCGGCCGAGTTATTATCAAAGCTTATGGAAAAAGTGCAAGCTTGCCTTAATGACTACGAAATCACTCAATACTGTTGGTCAGACTCGACTGCAGTCCTAGGATGGTTACAAGCAGATCCCAAACGCTGGCGTCCATTTGTAGCCAACCGAGTCGCCAAAATAACAGCAATCATTCCCGCAAAATGTTGGCGTTACGTCAAATCAGGCGATAACCCAGCTGATTGTGCATCCCGGGGCATCTCTACCGAACAACTTAAACAGCATCCAATTTGGTGGAGCGGACCGTCGTGGCTATCATCATTCTCAGATCAAGGAGAAACCCCAATCTTCAGTACAAACGAAGAGCTGAAAAATTCAAAACAAACACACGTCACTACAACTACGTCCGAACACGTCATAAGTCCCACGGATGACATAATAGGCGGTCTTATCAATAAACATAGCAGCTGGACGCGCGTAACCCGAGTACTCGCTTGGATATTACGTGTAGGAAATCAAAACAATCGTTCGTGTCCTTATCTTACTATTAGTGAGTTACGGAAATCAAAATTATTAATTATCAGATACATACAGGAACTGGAATTCACGCAGGAAATTCAGGATCTGAAAAATAATAAATCAATTAATACAAAAAGCAAACTACTCCCTCTAAATCCATTCTTAGACAAAGATGGTTTGCTTAGAGTAGGAGGCAGACTGAAAAACGCTCACATTCATCCAGACATGATTCATCCATACATCCTTCCTCGCGACAATTTAGTAACTAACTTATTAATAGATCATGCACATATACTTACCTATCATGGAGGAGCTAGGTTGATACAGGCTTGGCTCCGCCACCAGTTCTGGATCCTAGGAGGAAATAGAGCTGTAAAGAAACGTTTACGTACCTGTATCAATTGTAGGAGACACAATCCAATCCTGCAATCCCAAATCATGGGGGACTTACCTGAAGCAAGGGTTAATCATGCACGTCCATTCGAAAATGTTGGAGTCGACTACACCGGTTTCGTTCTCGTTAAATCTAGCAAAGGTCGAGGAATATTATCATCAAAAGGATACATAGCAGTATTCGTGTGTATGGTTACTAAGGCCGTACACCTCGAGTTAGTATCAGATCTAACTTCATCAGCATTTTTGGCGGCCCTTCGTCGCATGTCGGCGAGGCGTGGAGCACCGCGTCACGTTTACAGCGACAACGGGACAAATTTCGTCGGAGCAAACAACACACTGCAACGAGAATACCTAGATCTCACCACCATTGTAGACAACGAGTTTTTAGCAGAGTTAAGCAGCATGAAAATCAGCTGGCACTTCAATGCTGGAACCTGGGCTAGCGCCGGAGGGCTCTGGGAAAGTGCAGTGAAAAGTCTCAAATATCACATGAAACGCGTTATTGGAGAGCAAAAATTAACGTTCGAAGAGTTTACTACACTTTTAACGCAACTGGAAGCATGTCTAAACACTAGACCCCTCTTAGCATTGACGGAAGATCCAAATGACTTGGACTACCTTACTCCATCACACTTTCTAGCAAGCGGTCCAGTTTTGAACATCATTGAGACTGAGACTGACCAACGCACTCGTTGGTGCACTACTCAAAAAATATTCTCCGACATATGGAAACGTTGGAAGACAGAATATTTAACACAATTATCAACCCGTACTAAATGGCTGAAACAGCAACGCAATATGCAAGTAGGCGATATTGTACTTATTCATGACGCTAACTTACCTTCCGGCAAGTGGGCAATGGGCAGGGTCATTGACCTTCATCCGGGTGCAGACGGGTTGGTTAGGGTAGTGACTCTCAAAACAAAGTCAGGCACTCTCAAAAGGCCCATAACAAAATTATCACCATTATTATGTGACGAAGAAAACAAGTCCATTCAGCAAAAAGTTGAGAAATCATCTCATGTTATCACTACGCCAACATCAAGTAACGTATCGTCGTCGAAACAGAACTTTAGTTTTTATACCTTATGCTTATTATTGATGAGTATGTTCGTATCAACAGCGAAAGCCTCATTCAATAATACTGCAATCAACAATCAAAGCATTTATTTCGACAAAATCTCCAACATGTATTTAGTACGCGATGACTGGAAGCTTATAGTATACTACAATATGGATCCCTATTGGCTTAGTATTGATCTATTTACTAAATACATGGATCATCTTGACAGCATATGCACAAACCAAACAGAAAAGAACCTTTGTGACGTAGTTCTCATGCAGCTACACAACAGTTATATGGAGCTCAAGTACTACAACGATATGTTGATTAATCAGCGTTTTGGCACGGCCGGCGCCGGTGCCACCTTGTCTCGATCGCGCCGAGGGCTTATCAATGGCATAGGACATCTTGCAAATAGTCTATTCGGCATTTTAGATCAAGATTTTGCGGAGCAATATAGCAAGGACATCAAGTTAATTCAGGAAAACCAAAAACATGTCATGCACTTGTGGAAAAAATCAAACTTCAGTAGTAGAAGCAGAATATAACCTTTTGAAAAGAGTGGAAGACAATATGGAAAAGCAATACAAAATCGTCAATCATCACATCAACAATTTAGAATCAATCGTCACGACGCTAAGATCACACATGGAATTTACTACTTCAGCAATTTTAGCCAATGGATTAATCACTCACTTGAAAAACATTCAAAATTGTTTCCTGGACACTATTGCTGATATCTACCATGGTAAATTCGACATTCATCTTATCACTCCTGATCAATTGAAAGAAGAACTGAATACCATTTCGGGACAGTTGTCAACAGACTTATCTCTCCCCCATCGACAACATACACAACGATTTATCCAAAATTTATCATTTATTGAAAGTCAAGGCCAGAGTTACTACAGACTACTTGATCTTTGAAATAAAAGTCCCTCTCGTCAGCAGAGACAGTTTCGAAATTTTCAGTATGTTGCCTATCCCTCATCAAGACAATAACAGCAAGATTGAAATCGTTCCCATCTCAACTCACCTAGCCATCAATATTCGGAAGGATACTTACCTACCGATGTCTATTAATGATCTTCATAACTGTGCTCATTTCGATACGAATAGATACTTGTGCGAATTATCTACCCCTATCTATCAATTGACCTCTGAAAACAATTTATGTCTAAAGGAGCAAGAAACAAAGCAATGCAAATATAACAGACAGGAATGTACTAACGTATGGAATCAGCTGACTGCTATCAATCACTACCTATACTTCTGTTGCGGCCACTGCACTTTGCGTATCATATGTGGATCTCAAGTTACTTCTCAACAAGTGAGTGCCGCCGGTATAATAAGTCTCGGTGATAATTGTATTATCAAAACTGATACATTTACGGTTTATCCTCACCAACAACGATCAAATGAACTCCATATTCAATCTGATTTCGTAAAGTTAGAAATCCCTCCTCTAAACAATATCATAAAATTACCCATTCCTATCAATGAGACTCGATCAAACTTAACTATGGAGCTTCAACAAATTGGTGATCGTATTCCAGAAATCAAAAGGGAAGAACCTGTCATTGATTCCATTTCGTATCATGACGTCCATCACTACGTCGTCATCTATCTCCTCCTGGGAGCAGCAGCAGCAGCGCTCGCCTGGCGGGCGCGCCGCCGCCACCGGGCCGCCTCGGCGACCGAGCCGCGCGCCGACACGGTCGGTGCCGGCCCTCTCCCCGGTATCAGTATCAGTGAAAGTGTACAGTGCGGGAGTGTAAAAGCAGAGTATCCGAATGTGTGTCCCAGTGTTAGTTTTTCAAAGGACCCTCCTCGCGTTGTCATTAACAAAGCAACCTCCCCCATTTTTACAAAATTGGACTTTAGTGAAATTAAGGACGATTAGTCATTTAATTTTAAATCATTTGACAAATCAATTCAATATCATTTTATTTTAAGCAAATTGTTCTTCACCTTGTATTAGCGTTTAGCTCATCTTTACATCATCATCTCTCTGGGCCCGCAGCATGTATGGTCCAAACCACACATTTCTCTATTTTTATTTTGTATAGTCAGCAAATCGCCGCGCCGCGCATATCATTCTTTTAATTGTAAAATTAGTTTACGTTTTTCGCCACATCAACGCGGACGCGTACTCAATATCACTATCATTTTATCATTTCTAAATCTAAGTTTCCAGACGTGCAATAAATATCATTCCTATCAATATCATCTTTCTCTTATCAAGCAGTTAAAGGTGTCCCGTACAATGGGCGAGACTTTTCAGATTTCATAAACATTTTTTGGACTTTGTGGGTGATTTTGTCTCTTTTACTCTTCACCCAAGTCTTTATTTTAAATTCGCGCTTTTAAGTCTGCATAGAGAAAAAGCAAACGGTATACTTCCCAAAATTCTCAACGAAACGAAGCCCCGTGAAGTGCTAGTCTCGCATGGTTGAATTCTAATATTTATAAGAGCATGTCAAATTAATCTGATTCCTTATATTTTCCGCATGCGATATCGTATTTTCAGAATGTAATTGAATAAATTATTGTTTTTATATATTTAGAAGCTATGTGACGTGAGTGGGTGTATGTTGCGCAACTTTTGGGAAATAAGCGTGGGATAATATATCAGGCTAAACTTAGGTATGTACGCATGGGTATGTAACCCAATTAACTTTAGCTTCAGCATAAAATAATGAATTTACAGATATTAATCCAGTTACAGTTTTTTGTACAATATGTATTTAATGTTTGTATAAGTACTTACGTGAAAATATAACTGACAAATGTCAACGCTCTTCAACTTAACACATCACCATACTTTTTCTAAATCCGTAGATTTGGTGTGAAAAATCACACAATCGTGTTCACAAAAATATATACTAGCTGTACCCTCACTTGTGTACCCAAATAAAAAGAAAAAAGAAAAAAAACATTTGAGGTTTAAGATTACCTTGTACGAATTTCCAGGTTTCTCACTACCTTACTTACTTACTTACTACTGCGGCGCAGCGACCCGAAGTGGATCTTGGCCTCCGACACGAGATGACGCCATTTTTTGCGGTCTTGCACCAATTCTCGCCAGTTTTTCCGCTCTGAGGCTCTGTAGGTCTTTCAGAACCTCATCGCTCCAGCGGTACCTAGGGCGTCCGATTGGTCGACGGCCCCGCGGCTGACCCTCATATGCTCTTTTGACGGCACGATCCTCTTCCATTCTCTCCACATGTCCGAGCCAGCGAAGTCTGGCTGCTTTGACCTCTCCGACGATGTTTGGTTCGGACACTAGACCTTCAATTTCAAGGTTCTTTCTAACTCTCCACTTTCCATCCTGGTCTTTTGTAGGCCCCAGAATTTTCCGGAGGATCTTCCGCTCCGCCACTAACAGCTTGCTTTCTTCCTTCAGAGTTAGTGTCCAGGCCTCGCACCCGTACATCAAGATTGGTCTAATAACCGTCTTGTAGACGCAAATCTCACTACCTATCTGTATATTTTATCAAAGTCAACCTTGAGGTTTTTACTATAACTTAAACAAACTTCATCATTTTTGAGGATCAATCAATCATATTTGATTCATTTTTTTATAATATGAGTAGCAAGTATAAAATAAGTAAAGTTGGCCTACTTACTTAGACTTCAAGTAAAATGTGTTTCACGTACGAAATGTCTTTTCTACCAACTTCCCTAATTTGTGTAGTTAACAACCCGACTTTCTCAAACCGCTCTGACGAAGCATCCGGTCTTTCATCGTGATAAATTATCTTGCGGACTTTTTATTGTAATAAATGATGGATACCCTGTCTCTAGTTTAGTCCTTTTTATACCGTAGGTAATTTTAATAAAATGAGTAACGGAATTTATATGTAGCCAGTAGCGGATTTGGGGGGCACGGGGCAAGTGCCTCCCCCAGACTGCTTTTTTGTGTACCTACTTTGGAGGGAGATTCCATGACAGTGCATATCAAATTAAGAAATAACAGAAACGTGCCCCACCAGACTGTTTTTTGTGTACTGTAATGAAGGAGGTCTGTTAATAGTTTTAGTCCTCTTTTCAGTGCATTCCATAAAGAATAAGAAATTAAAAAGATTATTGAATGTTTGATAATTCTGTCGCAGTCGAGTGGAACGTGTGAGACAAACATACAAACAGTCAAAATGGAGTCACAAAGTAATTCGATTAAAATTGTGGTGAATCTATTCGACCGTATTAAGCAGGACTCCCAGGATTTTTTAAAACAATTTAAAAGGCTTTAAGGCATTAGGTAGAAAGGTTCAGCTCCCCATGAAAATAAATGTTTGTTCCTGTGGTAGGTAGGTCCTGGGATTTAGTAGGAGTTAGTGGGGAATCTTCACATCGTGTTAACTAGGGATCGAGAAATGTATGTGGAAATAATAGAGTTGTTGAAAAGATACCTGGCACTTCATGCCTACAGGTATGAAGTCTTTGCTGGATTTCTCAACATACTTTGTTCTTTTTTTGTGTATTATATCTAATGTTGGGTTTTAAGGAGATAGATGTCATTTCGGAGAATAGTTTCATTTGGGTACTTTGTGTAGTTGAGATATGGATTTTAGGGATGCTGTTGGAAAAGGTATCTTGGGGGTCATAAATCCCTATATGATATGAGGTTTTTGTTGGGCCTCTCCAAGAGTATTTCTGGGATCTAGATCAAAATAAATTGTTAAGTTAAGTTTGTTGATTCAGAGTTGAATCAGGCAGTTTGGAAAGTGGTCTTGGTGTGAAGATTTTTGGGACAGTTTTTTTATCACTCGAGCACGAGGGATGAGATTTCCTCTCTTGCTGGTTTCTCTCTGTTTCCTGAGTCATTCTCCGAACTTATTAGATGTTAAGTAGGGATCCTGTCCATAGATAGGTTAGGGTTTTTTTTTGTATAACTGCTGTAGAGAAAAAATAAGTTTCTTCCTTGGGAAAGAAGCTTATTTTTTTGATGAGGACCCCTCCTCATCAAAAAAATAATGAATGTAATGAAGGAGGTCTGTTAATAGTTTTAGACCTCTTTCAGTGCATTCCATAAAGAATAAGAAATCAAAAAGATTATTGAATGTTTGATATTTCTGACGCAGTCGAGTGGAATCTTCTGAACTGTGAGCTGGTCCTAGCAGCTCGCTTATAGAATAAATATATATCCAGAAGATACTGAGTATTATTGAAGAGTTCACCTAGCGAGGGAATGCTGACAATACCTACAGTAGAGAGAAAATTCCATAACAATGCAAATCAAATAAAGAAATAACTGGTTTATATCTTGATTTTTTAGCAAATCTGGTGGTCCTTCTGCAGCATCAGGACGGATGTCGATTTGTTGCACCCCCCCCCCAACATGCATAGTCTGCCACGGTCCTTGTGCCCCCCCAGCCTGGATCCGCCGTTGTATGTAGCGTTACGTAAATACCTAATTCTCTGTGTAGTGTATTAAGATAATAAAAATATGATTATCAAATTTTGGTTCGGTTACCTACTTAATTTACTTTTTGAATAAAAGTTAAACGTGGAATGTTTTTTACTGACCGGTAGAAAGTGTAGAAAAAATCAGCGGTAGAAAATATCGCCGGTTAATGTAAGTCTCAGTTTTTATCCTCGGGATATGTTTTTCAATAATTCCCAGGAAAGCGGAGCCCGAGGCATAGTTAGCACACCGGGCTGAAACAAATAAGTAGTAACATCAAAGGCTTTATAATTGACGCTAATTAGTTGAATTGCTTTGTAATGAGAAACTAATGCATTAGTCAACTAATGAATACGATCAAAATCTTAGATCGAAGAATTGTGGAGATAATGATCGTGTGAAAATTTGATATCTACCGTGAAATTATCTTACCTGATGACAAACTAGTTAGGTACTTCTGTTTCACGTAGAATTATGCTATCCAATAATATAATAATAAAAAGCGTAATTTTTGACCTAAACTGCAAATAATTTAATTAACCTATATTTTTGGATATTTATTTTATTTATTTATTCAAACTTTATTGCACATAAACATGTGTTACAGTACAATGGGCGGACTTAATGCTACAGCATTTTCTACCAGTCTACCTTAGGGTTATTCAGAGAACTTTAAGTGGGTGCAAATACTTAAATAAATTGACTATATATTGTATAATAAAATACATAAACTAAGATAAATACATATGATAAATATATATATATATATGTATATGTGATGTGTATGAATAAGTACTTATATATACGCAGCATGACTCAAATTAATCCATTAGGCATTCACTTGTGACTCGGTCAGGTAAAATTTATAGACGAGAGACTTAAAACAAGCACGGCTGGGAGCTCTTCTGATAGATTCAGGAAGTGCATTCCACAATCTGACCGCAGTAACGGCAAACGAGTTGGAGAAGAAACCAGTATGGTGCGAAGGGGTTGAAATTAAGTGGGATTGGGCGGGCCACGTCTGCCGTATGCACACAGAAAGATGGACTCAAAATCTAACACACTGGATTCCAGCCGATGGGTATAGGAAGAGAGTGAGACCAAGAACGAGATGGTCTGATGATTTAAAGGGATTCGATAAGAACTGGAAGGAAAAGACGAAGGACAGAGATGAGTGGAGAGAATTAGGGAAGCTTTTGCCCAGAAGTGGGACATAAATAGCTAGAAAAAATATATATATTTTCGGTCACTTTTTTTAGAGACTTTTTTTAAGACTATTTTCTTTTTTGTAGCCTTTACTCAATCGGAAACGAAAGTAAATACGGAACGGAAGTAAGTTTCTCAAGTCAAACTTCTTATATAAAAAGGGGATAAATCTACTCAAATATTAAAACTTGCAATTAATAAATGAATCTTGAATGTTGGTCTTTGTAACAAAATCATATCTGAATGAAATCAGTATAACCATATTATTATTGATGACAGAAAAAGGGCGAATATTTCCCTCTATTCTCTGATCTGAGCGCCAAACCAATAATCACATAATTGGAACTAAATGAACGGAATGTTAGAGGTATTTTTGGTTGGTTGGTCATGCTCGCCCGACCGTGGAAACTGGACTACAGGGAATACATTAATTAATATCTATCGATTGGGTATTGAGGGTAATGGGAAACTTTCAAAGCTTTATTGCAAATATTTAGTTTTAACTGATTTTTAAATGAGTTCATTGCTCGGAATAAGTGTAGGATTTTTATATATTTTTCAAGGTTAGTTACCACTCTCAAAGAGTTATTCGTTGTCGGAATATCAAGTAGTTTGCAGTGTATGTAAAGTAATCATCTCTCACTGGTCTACTATTACTTATCTATTACTAAATATTTTACATGCGAATTAACTCATACTCTTCTTCTTTTTACTTTCACATTTAGATATTTATTGAGTCTGTTTCCTCCAGATATACTTACCACGAGAGCAAAATATCCAGCAAAGTTAGTTTAAAAATATATGACTAAATGAATGAAATGAAAAAATATATGTATGAGTTCTGAAATTAACATTGTCATAAGGCTTCCTTCTCTTTCAGTTCTGTTTTTTTCATTCTCTCTACAAGACCGTTTTCACGATATTTACATTTTAAACTGAGTGTTATTAAGAGCACTTAGTTTATTTTTAATAAACCCTCATTTAAGCCACGCGATATAATTAAGGCGGCCACTGGCTACTCGACACTAAACAGGTCTCCCACTAATCCAGTTAAGGCGAAAAATTTTGCTTCGCAAAAATTCTCTTTGAATCCTTTGACGGGGAGAGTGTCGACGTAATGCCATGAAAGCGGTAGTAGGCTGCTCGTACACTGGTTTTAGGGAATGCAAATGTTATTTACCAGTTTGTCCTAGATGAGCGATGGAACGCGATGCGACGTGGTACTATGTGACTATGTGATATAATGCGAATTCTTTCATGGCATCAGATTATGAATACAATGAAGGCATTCTAAAGAAGAACAACTTAGTCTTTTCAAGGAGTGGTAGTAGGCAGGCGGTCTAGGCGTTCGATTTGCGTCTTAGAATCTTTCACACCATATTATGTATCTCCGAGTCTGTAAAGCATTTTGACTCGTAAGCGGTTATATTTATCGATACCTATTTCCGGCGAAGGAGGTGGAAAGAGTCATCAAATAATGCAAGATACCAATGTGTGGCTCGAAAAAAAAATAGTAACACGATCTAAAACTGTCATAGTAAAATACATTAAAAAGGAAAAACAAGAGAGAAATAATTAGAAAGTTTGAAACTTATAAATGTGAGTGTGCTGCCAGCTTTAAGTTAAAAGGTATTTGCATTAAACTTACCGTTTGAAAAGAATATACCAATGTCCCCAAGGGGCAAGGCGGCGGAACACCTGAGCCAAATAAATTATGTTAGTCCGAGGCAAAGCATAGTTTTACTACGTACTGTTATGAATATTTCTGACTGTTACTTATTTCTGCTGTCAGTGGGACATTTCCCAGGAAATTTATGTAGGTTCGTAATGGAGGTGTAATGTCTAGGAGAAGAATGTAAAAATGGTCTGACGTATTTGTATTTCTTATTTCTTTTTCTTTAATATCAAGTGGGTCGCCAGGTCAAATGCACAGTATGCACACCTTATGTGTAAACTTATTTGAGGAGTCAAACTAGTTGGTTGGTCTAAGTAGGTCGTCCCAAGCAAACCTGGCGGCAGATTCTTGCAGCGGGGTTGAAGACATTTGGACTCACCTGGTCTGAAGGTTGAAGGGAAGTGCTTAGCCAAAGCAATGAGTTGTTTAATTTAAATTATCTGGTGCAAAACAGGTAAAGTTAATTAAGATTAGTTTTACCTATTTTATGTACATACCAATATATATTAATGTACATA
This sequence comes from Ephestia elutella, assembly GCA_018467065.1. Classification (NCBI taxonomy): domain Eukaryota; kingdom Metazoa; phylum Arthropoda; class Insecta; order Lepidoptera; family Pyralidae; genus Ephestia; species Ephestia elutella. Next base: position 1,412,110 of record CM031578.1, on the reverse strand, counting down.
CAAATGTACCATTTACAAGTATAAAATTATCGAACTACCTAAAAAGGTATCAAATAAGTCAAGATCCGAAAGAAGATGTTCAACTTAATATCCGATTGGATCCTTTCGGAATCACCCATGAATATAGAACGCACCTTTCCGAGGTCGCATTCCCCTGCAGACCCGTCCCTTTAATCGTTTATAGATATCCTTTCGACCAAGAAAGAGGGATTAACACAAAGGTACACAGCGAAATAGCAATAAAATATACAAAATTTTGAACTTTTTGTACAATTTTCAAATTCAAATTTACATCGACGTCTTATGAGCGATATTTACGAAATATTTGAGGGTTGAAGCGTCAATGGATGAAGTGTAAAGCGAAGTGGTACAGTGTAGTATTGTGGTAATGGAAGGCTGAAATATTCTTCGACACTTTGGCGTTGTTTGTAGGGAATTCATTTTGGAAATTACCGACATTTTCAAGAAAAAACTTATTTAGATGTGGCAATGGCATAAACGTCAACTTTGATCACTGGCCATATTTTGAAATATAATCATATTCATATTCATTTATATAGCTTAGCAAGTTTATAAAAAACAAATAAATTTAGTAATAACAAAATTAGTTTTCTTTTTTTAGTTTAGTTTTTAGTGCGAATCAAACTCGCGCACAGAGGGTTCCGTACAAGCAAAGTGTCTTACATTATAGCTCTAACTAAAAGACCAACTATAGTGCGGCCGAAACCTAAACTATCGTATAACGTTTGTCAGTTTGACAATGATAGTTTTAAATCTAAACACTAATCGCTGCGATTATTTGATGTTACTTTTTGTTTTGATATTTCTTGTGTGCAAATAAAATATTCTTGTTGTTTTTGTTGATAGTTGTTTATTGGTAAAAAAACAAATCAAAATAAAACAATAATATTATTTATAATCTAACTAACATGGATAACAAATTCATTGTGAATAATATTACCTAACCTACCCTGATGTCCTGATCAAAATCTGACAAGATGACATTTTTGGTATTTCTAGGTACCACTTTCTTCCAACCTTCTTTGGTTACTTTTATGTACATGCCTCGGTTAAAAGAGTCATAAACTATTAAAGTAGGAACATGTATTAGGTAAGGTACTTAAATAAAATTTGGAGATAGGTAAGGTAAGTCAGATATCTAAACATGTATGAATGTGGAATTGTAATAAAAACATAACATTACCTTTGACTTGGGCCCATATCAATTCAATTGCATTATATTGGCAATAGTTTGGAGGAAGGCGCAAAACTTGATGCCTGTGTGTCCGTGCCAGCTTGTCTATTTCACAGCATAACTTGGATTCTTTGTGCTCTTCAACCAGTTTTACCAATCGCGGTTTTAACATTTTCATGTTTGCTTCTACACTGTGCCTTTCTAGATAGGCAACCTGCAGCTCTTTTCTGTCATTCGACGTAGGCGCCATATTTACCTAGATAAAATCAAGGGAATTAATGTCAACGTTTTTTTTTTCATGTTTTTCGAGGCAATTTATTTTCATCGTTGCCCGCTGGCTCGAACTTTTCTTTATTTATTTGGTACACAATTCTTCGCGGATTTCCAAGTGCTTCAGCAACTCGATCTTGTATACAATTTATTGATAGCAAGGGCCATTTTGAAATTACCTTTTAAAATAATTTTGCAATTTTATGACCAGCTCTCGAATTTTGTTGAAAGTGATCTTATAAGGGTTCCGTTTCTGCCTTTTGAGGTACGGAACCCTAAAAAAAACTATGTCAATTACAATGAAGACCTAATTAGTATAGGTTAATACACCGGGACTGATAAAGTTACTCTTGGATCTTATATTGAATAAATCCGATTGGGCCTGTAAATCTGGGATTTTTTCCAAATTCCCGACCCAAAAACAATCGGATAAAACAGTAAAAAAAAACAGCGGAAGTAAGATCAACAGGTGGAAACGGGAAAGTGAGGTGTAACGAGAAAATTACCGAGGCTCTATTTGCGTCCGGGTTGCGATTTGGGCCGGAAGTCGCTCTCGCTCGCTCATTCCGCTCTTCCGGTTTGTGCTCGCTGGCGCGCGTTTTTTATCGATTTATGAATTGGTTTTTGTTTATGTTCGATGATTCTATATCGGAATTCGAAAACACGCGTGAATATTTACATAATAATTTTTCAATGTCATGAGGAGTAATTTATCAATCTACCGTCAATAACTAGAGAATTCACTGTTTTCTTTATTTAATACACTTCATGCTGGAGTCTCTACAGTATAGTTGAGTTGAGTTGTAGTTGAGTCAGATTTTGACTCTACTCAAGTTAGATTTCGATCTGAGACTTTTATATCACATGCGTCTTAGCCACCACGATCTCTCTAGTCTTTTGTACAAACGCAACAAATGACGTACCCTCATCTACTTTATTTACACTGGACGCCAACAGACTGTTTTTTTATATTAAAGATGGGTTTGCTCTTGACCACAATCTTGCCCGAGGACAGGGATAAGGTCTACCGTGTAGCGAGCTTACCCAGAAGCAGCCTATTCACTCTGGTTTTGAAGAGAGTCAGGTTGACATTAACTCAGAGATGAAATCGCTGAACGTAGAAACTTAAAATTTTGCACAGGTTCTATAGCGTAAGTGAGCACTAAGAAAGGAAACTTGAAAATCCCTTCCATAAGGAGGTGAAAAGGCCGACAAATGAAATTCACATGGGCGAAGCCGAAGGTAGAAGCTAGTTGTAAATAAAGTCCACAAATGACACGAATCACACAAACATTCATCATTCTGTATCGCGCCAGCCATCGCGGGACACGCCCTCTGATTCCTAGAACATACAGCGTTGGAGCAAGTGCATTTACCCGACTGCCTGAGAAAGGACGGGAAAGTTATTTGAGTTTTATGTAGAGGTGAATTCCTCAATATTAAGTCGTAGGTAGAGTTGGGTAACCACCCGGGTTACAACCCAAGATTGGGTTAAAACCCAGCTATCACCCATTTCAGTCCATACATTGAAATGGGTGATATAACTAGGTTTTAAGCCAGTCTCGGGTTTTAACCCGGATGGTTACCCATCTCTAGTCGTAGGGTAGTGCTTTCTCACATTATCTCACAAGGAATAGACTGTGTAGCTATAGGAGTAATTTATATTATTTTTCTTCAGCCCGGTATCACCCTTGCAGATCGCATCCAGGTTTTGCCCAAAATTTTGGAGATGTTATCAGCCCAGCGCAATAGTGGTTTCCGTACTTTTTTCCGACAACCAGAAGTAATTTATATTACTTAAATTTTATCGGACCTGCGACAAAAATCAAAAAATTCAAGATTAAGTTTTTAATGATTGCTCAAAATCTTGCTTTGTTTATCTCTTAACAAAAATTAACCAATCTAATCAAATACTATAAATAAAATTTGTCGTAAATTTTTTAACCCTAAATAGTTCACAAACGAATAAGATAGTTCTTACGAACGAACTCTTTTAAGCAAGAAGCGAGTCACAGATAAGAAAGACCATTCCTTTTCCTCCAAAGAATTAACCTACAATTTGTCTACGTCTAGTGTACAGTCAACTGCATTATAAGTTGCCCTAGATGGACTTCTATGCGACTGTAATAGAGATTAATTTGCAGCGATGTTGGGTTGATCTTGATGCGCTAAAACTGTTGGCACTTCGGGATGTCGGCAGACTTGGCCCGAGTTTTTCATTATAAAATTGAATATGATACAAAATTCTTAGTAAATTAGGATTAATTTGTTATTATAAAAAAAGATTATAAAAGTTAGGATACACATCGTCAAGTAACAAAAAATTTTTTTTTTTACTACATGCAAAATTTATAAAAACGAGTACATAGGTGCTTAAAATTTCAACAAAAACATTTGAACACAACTCAACACGTTAAGAAATATGAGTTGAAAATTTTCTTATTGTTATTCAACAGATCAAGGATTATTATTTATTTATTTACTTAAAACTTAACTGCACAAAATTTAAAAAAATTATGTACAAATGGTGAACGTAAACGCAGTCAACTATTAGACCAAACAGAGAGTACTAAGGTGTTATAGCTGATTTAAAAAAATGTAAGTTATAACAGGAAAAAATAACAAAAACCAAGTAGGTACGTATATTAAGTTTCATATACTTAAAGGAAAGTAGATAAAAATCTGAATATTCCTACGTTTCAGCTTTACGTAAAAATGTAACCGAAATCTTTCCGTCGCATGATTTACGCCATCGCCAGTTGATTCATCATTTTCATACGATAAAACAGAGTTATTTTGCGCCGTATTCAGAACCGAAATGACTAATGGCCCATCAATGAAATAAAAGAAGAATGGCGTTATTGTATCGTGAAATTGGGCAAAGTTTTGTGATGAAGTCCTTGAGTATGAAGTATATCCTTATTATTTAGGATCCAGAGTTAAGGTAACCTAAGCATTTTTAGTGTGTAGCAGTAAATTCAATTTTTTTATTTTTTTTATTAAATTTTGAATACGTTTGACCTCTATCTTGTCTGATGAGATCTAGGGTGGTATACGTAAACTCAAAATATGCCTATTCACTCTTGCCTTAAAAGTTCTTACTAACGCATTTCTTCTTGAAAAAATTGCATAAATTCGACTTTATTATATTAAGGCCTCCTTATGTTAAATCTCAATAACAAATTTTTCATTTCCATTGTAAAAATAAAAGTTGAAAATCGAAAGCTATTTAAAATCAGTAAGATATTTTAAACATCAGAAACATCTATATTCCTGGACACAAAAGATCAAGTACTTCAGAGGGCCTCCCGTCAAACCCTTTTCAGAGGCAGCCACTGCGCGAGCTTAGAACAAATGATTCCAAGGATTTTAACGTCAATTCAGATCTGCTTTATCTGTATCATTTATAAATAGAACAAGTCATAACTTTAAAAAAAATAATCTAAAGAACCCGCTTCTTGAAATAACTCATTGATTTCATTGGAAAGAAATGCCGAAAAAAAACTCATGAAACAGTCTTGGTCGCTTAACATTCCAGAGAGAAAAATATATAATAGAGCCCGCTTCTTGAAATAACTCATTGATTTCATTGGAAAGAAATGCCGAAAAAAAACTCATGAAACAGTTTTGGTCGCTTAACATTCCCTCTGGAATGTTAAGCGACCAAGACTGTTTCATGAGTTTTATGTTCTCTTCATGTTCTGTTTCATGAGTCCATAGTGCTTCTTCATTAGGATCTGTCTAATATATAGCTATGTATAGGGTACATTTTTTGGTCGTTAAGCTTGGAATGTTAAGCTACCAAGACTGTTTCATGAGTTTTTTTTCGGCATTTCTTTCCAATGAAATCAATGAGTTATTTCAAGAAGCGGGCTCTATTATATATTTTTTACTAAAAAAAAGTACATACATTGATTATGTACAGTCAGAAACAAAATATGTTACTATGAACTGCGCCCCGAGGTTTTGCTCCCATATGAATTTCAGGATAAAAATGTACCCTATACATAGCTATATATTAGACAGATCCTAATGGAGAAGCACTATGGACGCCTTCTGCCCCACTGGGGGCCTTAGGATCATAAGTTATGTGCTATACCCTGTATTTTCTACCTGAGTACAAAATTTCATTAAAATCCGTCCTTGCAACATACTCACAGGCTGTCCAAACATTCGCATTTATAATATTTGTATAATTATTAAATTCTGACGGTCCTACAAAAGTAGAGCTACTCGCAGCTAGTATTTTAAGGTACACTTATGTACAAGCATCTGTATCTGTCACTCAAAAAACCAGACGTGTTTGCGTAAGATATGAGAGTGCCCTTTATTCACCCTGACTATTTTTCAAATGGCGTCCTTTTAAAGGGTTCCTTGTTCCCGGGATAATGCCTGGAGGCAGTCATTCGGTCTGTCTACATCCTTTCATGGTTCATTTCTTTGTGGCGTGTGTTATCTATAGCTTTTCTTCGTAGACTTTAGACACTTTTAAAAAAAAGTAGGTATCTAGCTAAAGTTTGGTACTCCTGGAGGAATAAGAATAAAAATTTTGTCATTAGCTGCGCAGCTTTTGATTTGAGTTACAAATAATTTAATATAAATTTTCTTGGCAGCAGAGCCATGTGTCACAACCAGTAATATTTTTAGTAATAATCATCCCACATCCAGGTTAATCTGATAATTTTGTTTTTATTTCGATCTGACGTAGGACCTAGGGTCAGAAGCAAGAGTTTTAGATGCCAAAGAGGTCTTCAATAAATTCAATACTATATACGCTGCTAATCCATTTCAAATGTCCACATAAAATGTGACAATTGCAAAGTTATGGTAGAGTCGACGTACTTTCATACTCGTGTTCATGTCAAACGATTTTAGATCATAATCTTTTAGGTACTAGGTAAAAATTTGCAATGCAATAAATTAGTTTGCTTGACCTTGTGGGTTGCAGACATACAATAAATAAGAATTTATTTTTTCTTCAAATTGCGTGCAAAGCACTCACTCGTGTCATCGCACCTCAAAAAAGTAAAGGTTTTTTACATGCTTTTTTTGGTTTTATTTATCTCTACGTCTGTCTGTAATCATTATCTGGTAAGTTGTAGTTGTAAAAAGTATTTTATTTTTCAGGTTACTTGGAAAAATCACAATTTTGGAAACATACGGTTATGTTACTTGTTTAGCTGAGGTCAAACATTTGCTAAATGTCTTTACAAAACCCCTAATGGGCTGCAATGGGGGGTGAAAGTTTCTATGAAAAAGTCACCAGACTTTTTTTCGGCCAATTTTTGTGCGGCCAATAGCTAGTTAATTATAATATTGAGAAATTGCCATGAAAAACTTCGAGGCCAGTTTTTGAAGTCAGCCAAAATGAAGTGCGCCATAAAAATGGTCCATGGTCCAATAAAGTGTCTGCTTCGGACACTCGCGCCGCCCATCTCTCATTCTGTCGTTAAACTCGCTTAATTTGTGGCCATGTGCTCGTCTCTTTAATATCTTCTGCTATATCGTTACGGTTATATTTATTGATGATTTATGATATTAAGTACTACATGTATAATTGTATATGTACATCGTGAGTTTGTAGAACATCTTATATGAGGGTACAAATTGATGTCGGCTTATCATCAATGCTGGGTTTTTGTTTGCGAAATCCTAATATTTCACCTAACATACCTGTATTTTTTTATGTTTTTGTTTTGTGGTCTGTTATTGTGTATATCTTCAAAGTAGATTTAAAATAAAATCAAAAATAGCTTGTTTTTAGTCCTTATTTTGCGTAGGTACCTCGGCAACTCAACTGCACTTTATATATCATATGTGGTATATTTTTTCTTAGTCCCACTATTATTTTCATCTACTTTGCTTATCAATAAATAAAAATATCCTTTTGTACAGATTCATTCTAGTTAATGAATACAATCATTTTTTAAAGAATCAAACAAAAACTTTCTACGAAAACGAAAAGTCTTTTATTTACAATTTTATAAATTTACAAAATCTTAGTGGTCAAATAAGTCCCAACTAAAAAACTAATAATAATAATATCTCTAAAATTTTAATATTGAATTTACGATAAAAGAATTCCTAGTAAAATCTCCTTAGCACAAAAGGATAACACCTCACAGAATTCAAAGACCAATTTAAAAGAATAACCGTATGAAATATATAAAGAGTATATAAACGGTCAGAATATAAATGTTAAGGGTTGGCCGGTCGCCAACAAAGCGAGCGATCCAGCGCTCACACACAATACCGACGGTGTCTGCTAGATTTTGAAGATCTGGAAACTGGGTATTTTAGCTCGGATTTTTATATAGGTATATGAGAAACTACTAACATTGTGAATCGTGAACCGAATAAAATATTTGGGATCATTTTCGTTTCATATAGAAGGGCTTTTTAAATTTATTTTTGACTAGTAGTATTAGTTTGACTAGTAGTAGTATTATTTGTGGACGTTTTAACCACTTTTTGGTAATAAATAGCTGGTTGCGATCTCGTACCTTCAGGAGTGCTTCTGAATAAGGTATTTTGGTCTATCTTTTCCCGTGTATGATGACGTGAGATTATTCCAATGTTATGATTAAGTGTTCTAAGGTCTTCTTGTATATTTCAAATGCATTCTCGAACATAACTACAAGATCGGCAGCCGTGTTGGAGATATCGGCAAAAGCTTTACTTGCCTCTTTGACCATCCCGATAATTAAGGTCCCGATCAAGGGGTAAACAGTTAAAACAATTTTTTATCAATTAACATTCAATTTAAAACACATACATTTATAAGTAAACTGAAATATAAAAGTTTATGTAATTCTCCATCGACAATTGCATTGGAGAAAAAGACTGACCAAGATACTAACAGCTACCAACAAATACACATAATACCAAACGTACACATATCGAGAAAACAATTGAACGTGCAGTAATTCGATTTCATAATTTGCGAAAGCCTTTAGAACGCTCCCGGCCGTTGATTGGTTAAATAACTTCGATATACATTCACTGCTAAATGAAGAGCGACTCAAATGGAATAGTCTTGTAGCGCCCGAGATTTTTCTATATATAATTTTCGTTTCGCCTTGGGGAAATTTCACAGCGATCGCTTTTAATTGGGAGTTTATTTGTTGTTTTTTATATATATATATACGTTAAATTGTTGTGGGGATTATGGTAAACATTTTCACTACTGGCTCGCATGCCAGATGGTATTATATCTAAGGAGAAGCAATGAATGAGACTGGTACATATGACCGTAGGGAATGGAAGGAAACAAGTCTACGCCAAGCCAGCAGTTGAAAATATGTATGAGGACGACGAAAGTTTTGGACTCAAAACACCGAATAATGTATAGTAGTAGCAAGACTTAGCACGTTCTTTTCCTAGACACAGTCACAGCGAGACAGATAAAAGATCGTGCTAAATCCCGCTACATTAAGTAACAGTAGGTAACAATAGGGGACCGGACAACTTTTTTTATGATCCTTTGAAATATCTCACAATAATAGAATTATCCTTAAAAGAATTACATCAATAACGAAAGTATTTCCCAAGATATAGCAAAAAACAATTCACATTTTTAAGTGATGTTTGGGCGATACCAAAACTCCCCTAACTAAACGTGCATTCATATGACGTCACGCGTAGAAAATGGACTTTCCCAAAAAGTTTGAACTCTAATAAATTGGCTCAGGAGAATAAACTCGCGCTGAAAAGTCGCAAAATGTGTTTAATTATATATATTCTATAATAAAATTTCATGTTTTTCACGATTCTCATACCCTGGCCGGTCCCCTATTATATTTGTCTTCACAGCTACACTCAACCTTCCAAGAAATCTAAAGAATAAATTAAATGAACTGAAGAGCAAACCCATTATAACAGCAAGCAATGGTTTCTTGGTAAATCCTAACTAAATCTCAACTTTTTATTTTATTTAGTAAGACAAACATTTTGTTGTGAAGAAATTTTGTTATTTCAAGAAATATTCTTTCAGTAGATCCCTACTTTTTATTATTTAATAAACATTTATTATATTGTATACAACAACATTTTCATTCATTATTAAAAAGGTTGATTATTAGAGTAATTGACTAAAATGTTGACTTCCAAGTGGGATATTGAATAACGTTGTATGACACTTGTGTATTGACCTTCATGGCTTAACTATCGTACTCTCCTTCAGATCGCGCGCCAATACCGACTCGTATCATAATAACCAACAATATAGCACACTTGTATCATAATGTTCTATTAAAACACTTCGATAAAAATCATGAAAATTTAAACTTAGCAATATATGGCCTCATTACAATATCCATCACGATTACAGCCGAACACATATAAGCCGCAATACGTAGCCGCGCCCAGCTCGCGTTAATTTACGACCAGCGCTCTGCCATCAGTCAGGATCTGTAACTGGTATACGATCACAGTGACGTGGACTTGCTATGGCCTCATTTCAGCTAAAAATGTAAGTTAAATACTACTACGATCAACGCTCGGTAACATTTGGTAAAACTTAGGCTGCGTTTTCACATAACCTGAGCTGCGCGGAGAGCAGAGCTATACATGTTTATATATGATGTATCGACAATTTAAAAGTGTATAATTGTCTTTTCTAATAAAACAAATTTTGACTTAGCTTTGTTTTTTTGAAGCACCCATAACCGGCGATCATGGTACAACCGGAGAGTGATGAGTGCAGAGGAAGCAAGAGAGATCTGTAAGGATCACCCTAAGCGCAGAAAATTCAACATAATATTATTACGATAACGTAGAAAAGTAACAAAAAAAGCTTCAATCATGCGTATCCAATATTTAGCTTGGAAAGTAAAGCAGCGGCGCCGATGGATTGTGATGAACGATTGTCATCAATCATAGCCGTTCATTTACTTAATTTTGTTATCAGCGGCATTATACAAAAACTCGTGCCTACCTACCTACGGCTCCATTGATATTAGCAATGTGATTAACTAAAGAAATTTCCGGTCAGATCCCCAAAATCTGATACCCTGGTGGATCTGTTTTATGTTTTATTTATTTATTTTTATTTAAGGGATTGCTCTTGACCACAATCTTGCCCGAGGACAGAGATGAGGTCTACGATGAAGCGAGCTTACCTATTAATATTACCGACCTACTTATTTTAATTATTTTCTATTCCGTTCTGATCACCTGTCTAAGGGATCAGAATAAATATATTTTTGGTAACAAAATATTTGTACTGGAAAATTGATGGTTAAACAAACTTACCTTAATGAAGTTTGACCATAATTATACAAGACGTTGCTTCCGAAGATATTTAATCAAATTCACTAAGCAGCTCGCTCTGCTATGTACTAGGCATGACACAATTTTAAGAGATCTGAGAATAAAATAAAATAAAATAAAATAAAAGAAAATTAGTCCAGACATCCTATTTTCGCCCCACCGTTAGTTACGTCAGTGGCCGCCGCGCGGCACCTCTTCATTCCTTTAGAACCAAATTTCGGAATTTGGCGCTAGGGATATGGTAAAACGTATTATACTTATTGATTGGGACGGGCGGGTTATAAATATCTTCGGAAGCAACGTCTTGTATAATTATGGTCAAACTTCATTAAGGTAAGTTTGTTTAACCATCAATTATACTACGACGTTGCTTCCTCGATATTTAATCAAATTCACTAAGCAGATGTTTAGAGCCATTGCGAAATTTGCAAGATTTTTATTTTCATATCATTATAATAATAATTATTATTTTTGATGTGATATATTAAAAGTGGTTCCTTAGATACTTTGATATAGGATGGTTAATAACATGAATAAATTCAAATGCAGTTGTATCTACAACTGTCTTCCACAAGGATAGGTATCAGATATAAAGGAAAATTTTAAGAAACTGGGAAAAATAAAATTCTTCGAATAGGCTATGTAATGCAATGCCAATACAGTTTTTTTCATTTTGTAAAGCATAATGATTTAAATTATTCCAGCTTATCAAAAACATTGTTTAAGTTCTGTAGAGTACAGACTTTGGTTGCTAACCTTGATATTTTGGGAGAAAAAATGTCAAGTAGTTAACAAGAAACAGATTAAAAGTCCTAAATGTATACCATGGGACAATAATTAACAAAAAACAAATTAACACTATAGTTATTTCATGTGAGACAGGATATTTAAAAGGCTATTCCCAAAATAGGATATGTTAACTCAAAAAACGTAAATATTTACTAAGAGAAATGTGATGAACATTTTTTAGTCTGCAATAGCGAACTCAACACAGGCAGAGATGTTTGCCCAGAGTTAATTTTACAAATATCGACTAGAATTTTAACTACCTATTGTCAGGAAGCTTTATTGTATTGATTATAAACATATACTTCTGGGTGGTTAATGTGTCAAGATAAAAGGACACGATACTAATTTAAGATTTTTTACTCTAAGTACTAAATACTCGAGAAATATCTTTACCTGACAAATATATATTAATTAGCAAGGGGAAAAAAATGAATAATGCAAATTTTGAGTTCAGTACATTTCTGCTGAAATATACTCGTAAAACTACACTATTTTTATAGACTGTACTTAGTTGAATAGGTATATAGATGAATCGGCCACAGCCATGTAGTATAAACTATAGATAGTATTAGGTACCACAGTACGATGACTTCACTATAACTTTTGTTATGAGTACATACTCGTATGTATGTGCCTTTAGTTAAAACTATTAATAATAATAATAATAAATCTTTATTGCAGACACATAGATCCAGAGATAATGTAAATTGTATAAAAAAATATATAAAATTATAACTACAATTAATTACAATTAAATTGTATACGTCATGGCGGCAATAGCCAGCCAGTGTCTGTATGTATCAGAAAACACTAGTCTTTCAGCCAGACTCCTTACAATACTATTTTTACACGTGGCAACCCTGGACATAAAATTAGCTACACGATGCCGGTGTATGGCATCAAAAGTATTAATTCGTGCCTCTGTGAACATCCCAGAGGCACTACACCATGGTTTCAATCCCATTAGGTGTCTGAAGATGTTGTTGTATGCTACCCTTAAGGTTTTATATGATGTATCAGTGTAGTTAGTCCAGAGTTGACACGTATTAACGAAAGACTGAATTCTATAGACGAAACTAAAGTGTACTTACTGTACAAGCTTATTATGTTTTCAGTAGCAAGTAGGTACATACCTATTAAAAAGAAAAAAGTTATGATACTTAGTTTTCCGAAACAAGAATCTATCAAGAGGGTTTTTAATTGTGATTAGATTCTCGATAATAGATCTTTCTTGTTCCAAATAGTAAATTACTCACTCAAGTCATTGCAGATGACCTTTGCTAGGGGTAATTTTTTGTTGTAAATTTGGATAAATACAGTATCTGTAGAAAAAATAAAGGTCAATTTTATACTACTTTATATCTTTTTTTTTTTTTTTTTTTTTTTTTTTTTTTATTTGATCGAAAAATCGCATCCTAATCACAAAGATAGATATCTATAATTATGCATCCAGTTGTTGAAATTTAATTTACTCGAGTTAACGTAGAATATTCAACACATCTACGATCAGAGCTAAAAGATGAGACCATATTGACAATTTGAATAAATCTCCATAAACAGAAACTAAAAATAAAATCAACGTACTGAGTATCCAATATTGTTCAGTACTATGCTTGCTTAAGCTAGAGCTAATGTCTAATTCTTAAGAAACAAGTGCTTTGTTATCTGCCTTTAATTTGTCCAAAATAGACAGCACTACTCTTACCTGGCTTAAGGCACTTTTATTCCATTTATAAGGTGCTTTAGAGAGTTGCTGTTGTAGAACTACAATAACCATAAAAGCCTGTTAGATTGAAAAGCTTGATCATGTATAAGTATTGAAATATAGTATGTAATAATAAGTAAGTATATAATCTCAGTTTGTATTAGGCATTATTACTTATTGAATTTGGATGCAATCTGCAAAAATCAATCAAGAAGCTGAATCTTTTATGTATTATAATCTTAATGTATGTGTTCTTTATGTATAAAGATACATGGGCAACTTTCAGTGAAGTTAGTTGCTAATTATGAAGAGATAAAGACAGGTATCGGGTATTGACCCGATATTGGGTGATTCCGGAGTCATCCGGACTGACAGTGAAAATATTTCATTATACATACCTACTTTTAGGAGAAAATTGAACGCCTGAACAGTTTATTTAAAATACTGTCAAATTGACGCCACACTCAAAAGTGACATGAAGTACCTGTTTTATAATATAAAATATAAAGGAAATAACTGATTGATCAAGTGATCAGTCGATTTATTAAAAGTATTGAATAAATGTACCAGACGTGTATATTGTAAATTATCTAAATTATGTACATTTGGCGAATAATCATCTCGATTGATGAGTGGATTTCCTTTCCTCAGTTTACCGAACTCCGTTTTATTAAAAGTATTGAATAAATGTACCAGACGTGTATATTGTAAATTATCTAAATTATGTACATTTGGCGAATAATCATCTCGATTGATGAGTGGATTTCCTTTCCTCAGTTTACCGAACTCCGTTTCCCAACTTCCTCTTGGACTATATGTGTGATACCCCAATGTTTAGATATTTGGTATGAGTACATACCTGTTATGATGACCAGCAATGGTCGGCGATTTTCATCAGTCCTGATGTACAAACATTTATAACAACAGATACATACAGATAATCTGTCACTGCCAATAGTTGTGAGACTCGAAGTTCGCGTTTAACTGAAATGAACAGAGCTGAGTTAATACTGACAGTGCATGGTTATAACATCATTATAGTTCGAAGAACTTACGCAGCCAGAAAAATAATACTTGACTGTATCAGTCTAGTAATGTTTTGATAAGTAAGAGATACTTAAAGGGTGTTCGAAATGTATAGTAAGATACACACTTTCGTTACATGGTTATCATCTGATAATAATACTATTTGCATAGTTATACTTTGGATAGAAGCTTGTCCACGGAGTTCTATTACGTATATCTGGCTGATAATGTGTAGATTTGGCTACAATCGCATTGTAGTTCTGTATGTGCTAATATAAGTGTGTATAAAATTAGTAAGTAAGTAAAGATACTTTATAAACCAGGCTACGATCGCGTCGTAGTTCTAATGGGTAATAATGTGTATACCTGACTACAATCGCGTTGTAGTTTAATAAGGTAATAATCATCATCATCATCTCGAGTCGAAATGGCAAAAAAAATAGAATAATGTGCACACGCGACTACAATCGCATTGTAGTTCTATATGTGCTGTTATATAGGTGTAATATATAAACTAGACTACGATTATATCGTAGTTATATTAGGTAATACTTTACTTAGCGCGAAGATTTTGTAGTTAAGCCTCTTGATTGGGCCCATTTTGCATAAGGAAACTGGGCGGCTGCATATCTTCTGCGTTGTTGTTGTTCTTCTATCAGACTATATGTGCTTGACTATAGTCGCTCTGATTACAATCGCATTGTAATTCTAACCCCGTCTACAATCGCATTGTAGATCTATTGGGTCGGAGCACACGTGACTACAATCGCATTGTAATTCTGTATGTGCTTGACTATAGTGTAAATCCCTGATTACAATCGCATTGTAATTCTAAGGGTAAATATCCCTGTCTACAATCGCATTGTAGATCTATTGGGAAGTGCACACGCGACTACAATCGCATTGTAGTTCTATATGTGCATAGCACAGTCCACACGTAGATCACTCGTAGTCCACCCGTAGATCACCCGTAGTCCACCCGTAGATCACCCGTAGTCCACCCGTAGAGTACCCGTAGATCGCCTGTAGACTCCTCGTTGACTACCCGTAGACCAACCGCCATCATCATAGCTATTTTAATGTCCCCAATATGGGGGCACTGTCCTTCCCCATGGGTGGGTAAGGAGGATTAGGGCATCAAGTGGGCCCAATGGGGTTTGATTGGTTTTTAAGACTGTGAATACAGTTGAGATCGACCCATCCAGTGACTAACGAAGTAACGTTAAAATCGAAAAAGTCGAAAGCGTACAAAATAGTTACGTACGTTTTTATCACAATAAACAATTAAGCAATTGACGTAACGAATAAAAGTTTACTTTTAAATGATGCTTTTTAATGAGCTTATGCTTGGCTAAAATCTTGTTTACACAATTATTCCAGGGTTTTCATTATAGAATTGGACCCAGACTTATTGCGAATCTAAATTCTGAACATACTTGTAATATCGTAGTTTAATATGATTAATCCTTCATCAACAAATAACCCAATTGGGCCTTGCGTTTAACTTTTAACGACAGTAAGAACAATCAAGAAATAAGAAGAAAATTATCCATACATATGTAGATTCGTGATTTTGCCACGAAAAAATGTTTTTACAAATGTAAAACATAAACATGCGACGCATATTTAGGTTACGATTCATGTAAAATCGCAACTCGGAACGCGAGATACTATTCGCGATATTGTATTATGTAATATCATGCACAGACAATTCCAAGATAAAAGGAAGGTAGGTGCATAGTTGGGTCAGCGGAAAAAATCAATTGGTCTAACGACCGTTGTTTGTTGAGTTTATGATTTAACTGTTATCAAAGTACCCGCAGGTTTACACAGGTGTGATGTAAAATCACGGTTACGTTACGAGTAATAGTAGCCAATGCAACATAAATATGTAGTTAACTAACATTTTGTTAGGCATTATAACTTTTTCAAAGTATAGTTAATATTCAAACCAGATATTCAGGTAATGAAAAAATACTTACATTTTTCGTTGTTTACGAGTGTAATGAACTTAAAAGTACGTTATTTTCCACTGACACTGAAGTTATAAATTAATTTTAAGATATTCCAGATACTTGGAATAAAAAGAAAATAAAAAATAAAAATATTGTTGTAGTGTGTGTGTTGCCATGCCCGCACACAAAAAGCGAATGAAGAGGTGCCGCGCGGCGGCCACTGACGTAACTAACGGTGGGGCGAAAATAGGATGTCTGGACTAATTTTCTTTTATTTTATTTTATTTTATTCTCAGATCTCTTAAAATTGTGTCATGCCTAGTACATAGCAGAGCGAGCTGCTTAGTGAATTTGATTAAATATCGAGGAAGCAACGTCGTAGTATAATATTTTTTAGTCTGGTTAGAATAGGTAGTTTTAGATGACGTTTGCCCAACTATTTAACAAATAAGAGAGAAATATTGTGTAGTAGGTATGTATGTAATCTTGTGACATATTCGACTAAGTTATATAATTATATAAAAAAAAAATTATTCACTCCCAAACTATCTAAAATTAATTACTAGGTACCGAGTTCTCGTTAACTCTTTTAGTATTAATTTCAGATAGATTGAGTTTATAATCGTTATCAGGACGAGCTGATAACGTGTTGGAACTTAATATTAATTTAATAGGGAAGTGAAAAAGAGATCTACCTTTTTTTCTCTTTTCCATATCCCTTTCCCTACCACAATCCCGACTTCTGTCGACAAGAAACATTACACTACAACAAACAATAAAAGCAAACACACTAATCGTTACTCGGCACAAACTGTTAGAATAAAAAGAGCGGCCACCGACGGCGATCCGTCATTGTCGCGGGAAAAACTTCTTAATGACTTCCCGCGTTTTTGCGCCGCTTCGTAATACTGACCTCGGCTACTAATTGTACTTTGTGCTATGATTCTAGCTGGAAAACATCCATATTTAAGACTAACTTCTTATTCTTCTTAATGTGCCTTTATGTTCATCACTGAATGTAGAAATGAAAATTGAAATACATATTTTTTTTATTTAAGTAGGCTTAAAAATAGCACTTTTAAATCGTCATAATACTTAGTTAGTTGACGTCAAAAAATTACTTAAAGCTAAGGTTACCACCGCCTCCAAAGCGCAAGTGGAGAAGAGGCGGCGCAAAAAACTCCACTGTTGCATTTTCTCTAAAGACGTCTTACAACATATGTGTCTTATAATTAAAGAATCTCTATGTGAATGAATGTAGGCCGTCAGCTCCTTAAATTTAGCTTTTTTCAAAGTCAGCCTGATCAATTGTTTTACTGTTTTCACTCCCGTTCACTCATTCACACGGATGTTTTAGTGCCAAGACATGTTATTCTACGCTTTGCTACTGTTTTATATTTAGCTTTTGCCCGCGGCTTTGCACGCATGAATTTTTCCACGGGAACCGTGCTTTTTCCCAGGGGATGAAAGGTACCCTATGTCCTTCTCAGTGCAGTAGATAAAGCGTGAAGAGGTAACAAACAAATAAATTTACAAAAAGACTCATTCTTGCTTTTATAATATTGGTTAGGATTAGTTGCGCCCCCAGACTTGGTCTAGTTGTTAGTGTTACCATTTGGTTTACCTGTGCACTTTCTGTGCAAGCGCACACACGCCAGCGCGTGACTCTCTCGTATTGTCTCTTGTTTTATGTCCTATTTTTTTTGTGTCGAACATTCTATGCGGTGTCAATATAACACGTCAAAGTCTGCCTAGTAGATTTTACAATAAATAGTAAAATAAAATATCAGTCACTAACTTTTGCATATTAAAAAGATTTTTTAAAATGTAACTTCAAATTAATAACTAGATACAATTTCGCTCACACACGATGATAAGTCATTATTTTTGATCTCGATTCGTTATTTGAAGCGTTCATTGTTCGAATGTTGCGATTTGCATTGAAATTCCTGTAACGACCTCTCTACTATTCGAGCACCTTTTGTTTTTTTTAATGCCAATTGGAGCAAGAGCATTTAACAAAGCCTGTTTTTATTTTGTTTATCATGTCTGCTGCCATGCATGCTGCCACAATCCAGTCATTTATTTTAATAAACAAAAAATAATAATAGAAAACAGAAAAATATAGACAGAAGTAGAGATCCATAATAGGCGGGGCATTAAAATTTTTTTCACCGACAAATTCCTACAACCACGATTCTTATCCTAAATATTATTTTGATGTTTTTAGACATCCCAATGAAAAAAAAATAGAATTTTGATTATCCGATATAAAATGGGAGGGATAAATAAACTATACTGAATTGCTCGTAAACAAAAAAGTCTACAATAAAGATTACTGTTCACAATTAATTAACAACACTTCACTTAACTATAAATAAAAGTTGACCGGTTTATAATAAGTCTTTCCAGTCATAAAATGTATTTTTAACGTTTCTGCGAAAAACTCGAACTTAGAAAATCATACAAGTGGTGACATTTTGGGAGTATGATCACAAAATAGTCTTAAATATGTGTGTAATTTGTCACCACGGTGACTTCGTGCAAGTAATAGATTTACTAATATTTTATGTTTACCTTTACGGTTTTGGTACCGAGAACAAATTTTAAGTCAAATATTTTACTGTATCTAGAATCTTCTACACGTATCAAAATATCTCTGAACTTTTTGAAAGAAATTACGTACTATAAATAGCAAATTTACCTAAAAATTTAATAAATAATGCTTTTAGTACAGTGCGACAAACATCTTTTTGCTTGTGGTTGAAAACGGAACTATGTCTAAACTATTAAATTTTTCTTAATTAAAACGTAGGTGGCGCCCTCACTCACGTGCAAAAAGATCCTTGTCGCACTGTACACGCGACCTTGATTACGTCACTCGCTTCCCAGTATATTACACTGTCAAAAGTATGGAAAGTACCCATCAGTTGTCATCAGTGACGTTTACACTACGAAAGGCTAGGCGCAAACGGTTTTCATGCAGAATTCAGATTCGAAAATTGAATCTCATTTTATTTCGAGATTCACATTATAGCTTTAACAAAAATACCAATTAAATTCAAAAACAAGCTCAATTATACAGTTGGATCCCTAGGATTCATATTGCATCGTGCGCAAAAATAAGTTTGTAATGTTTTGTTTAGACTTCCAACAACATATTTACGATTTTCAGATTGATTCCTGCACAAGTACTTCTGGACCTTAGTTTTTTGACAAACTTCGTAATTATTTGTCAACGGAAAGTACCCCGGGCCTTAGTTGGTTCCCATCTGTAAACGCAAAATATGATAAAATTCTCAACATTTACGATAATATCTCCAGTTCGCGTTAACGTGTGTATAATTTTGACTATTTAATTGCTAAAAGAGACCGTGGATTCGAGTAAGTGACATGAATTTCAAACTTGATACCTTTAAGCGTTCTAGAGAAAAAAAAGTTTAACAGTCAGACGGACAACAAAATGATCCGTGAACAAAGTGAAGTAGTCAAATATTTTGTATCTAAATTTCTGAATTTGAATACATCCTCAGAAATCGTACGTTTGAGCCTAGCCTAATATGGATTACATTTTTTGATTTGCGTCAAAATGGCGGGACCTTTGCTCATCTTGAAAATTTTTATTGTAGTGTACTAAATTGCTACGATTTCATACCTTAATTAAATTTTATTATTTTTAAATATCAAGCTCTAGTCAAACCTACGCGAATAGCGTGCCGTGTCCGAAATTAGAGCAACAGCGACTTAGAGTTACTCTAAGGAGTGAGCGAGACGCACGCAGGTCTGGTGAAGTTACTTTATGTATCTACATATAAATGTAATTTCTTGTGTGAATCTTGTTGTTATTGTTGAACTTTTATTTACAGGTAAATGAAGTCTTATTAATTAATTGTGAACATTAATCTCTATTGTAGGATTTTTTGTTTACGAGCAATTCGGTATAGTCTCTTTACTTGGTATATTATTTGGTACCATTGACCAAAGTCTCTAGACTTAGACCCTTTGCATTTTTTCTTGCAGACAGCAGATATTGATTTTTAATATTTGTAATATTTTGCTACAGTCCACTAGTGTTGCTCTAGCTAATAGAATTTATCGAATTGAAAATAAAGAAATACAGAAAAGTGACAGTAGGTTCATAATGCTATTCGAAATACTCGATTTTCGCAGCTATCTATATCAATTGGACCCCTTTCAAACGTGTGTGTTTTTGCGATAAAATTATCGAAGTCACAAAAAAAAACTAACGGCCAGACTTCTTACCACCTCAATTTTTATGAGATCTCATTTTTGCTTCCCATCACGCAAGATTTTTTAAGGGTACTAATTAAACAGACTTATATTTAATAGCATTATTCACCTCTAAATATCTAAATTGCTTTCTAAATTACTAAGTCCACACACCACACACCAGAATTGACGCGCATCTGAATAAAACTATTTCAGCCACAATTATCTTCTATGTAAGCTAACTAAATATAACACTCTAAATATAACTTAGCATGGTGGTTATTTTTTAGCATCTAAATTTGTAACATTCATTCAAGCAGTAACCTTCTAAAATATTAATATGTGGCAACAAATAGTCATAATTTGTAAAATCTGTGGCTGAGTTAGTAAATTACGTGGCAATTTATAAATCAGAAAGACAATTAAATTGATCTTTGCTTGACGCTTTCTTTAAAATATTTAGTAGGCGTTGTAAAAAAGACGAATTAGTATATTAGAGGCTAAAGCATTTCCCCGTTGCTTAGTTATAAAAATAAAAGGTTGATCACGGGGCCAAATAAAAATTTTGTGGTTGGACTTATTATTTCTCATTTTTTGATTAAGAAAATGTGGATTCCCAAAATATTTAATCATGCCGACTTGGTCCCGCCATTTGAACGCTTATCAAAACTTTGGCATTTCTGCACTATGAGGCAAGAGACCAATCTAGGTGGACAAGATTATTAAAAATACTTAATATAATATTTTTTTAAATTATTATAAGTCATGCATCAGTCTCGGCACTTCTGCGTGCTAATTTGTTGTAAATATATCAATCTACAATTAGTTTATCAAATACAGTTAATTACGTTCAAATCCCACCTCAACCTGTACTTATCTAAATCATATCTACTCCGTAATAATTCCTTATAGATTTTTTAATATTATTTTTATTATAATATATTATTTATTTTATACTAGATTTTGCCGCGGCTTCTGCCCGTGTGAATTTCCCATGGGAATTGTGCTTTTTTCCCGGGATGAAAGGTATAAACCCTATGTCCTTCTCAGGACTCCTAACTATGTGTATGCGAAATTTTAAGAAGATTGGTTCAAAAGATAAAGAGTGAAGAGGTAATAAACAAACAAACAAACTTGCTTTCGCATTTATAATATTAGTTAGGATTTAACATACGATACTTAATTATATACCATCTGCATCTCTGAGTGGGAGATATTTTGATAATTAATTACCTAATGTGTTTAAATGCATTTACTCAAGAATGTAAATATAGTCGGGGCTGTGAATTTTCACGAAATCCTACGATGGTGATTTTTTTAAACTACATAGATTATGATATTACAACTGCAAATTTAAGTGTAAAAAAATCACCACCGCCGTTTTTTTTTAAACGCATTTTTTTTTATAAGACTCATATTGTTATAACTCTCAAACAAAAAATCCTACCAGGGTGATTTTTTGTTACATGTTTCCTTACGAATAATAAAAGCTTGATTTAAAAAATCACCAATAAATAACAATCCGAAATGGATTTTTTAATGAGTTGTAATTTTGATACTTTAAAAACATCCTGTACAAAAACAAAAAATACAGCAATGGTGACTTTTATATATTATTCGTATACGATTGTAATTAACCATATCCTCAATTTTTATAAGGGTGACTACAACAGTTTTTTTTTTATTAACTTTTTTTTTTTTTTAATTCTACAGTCGAAAAAATTGTATATTCGTACGTAATGTGAATTATTCAATCTTAATTTTAAAAAACGACTCATGTTTATGAACCCGATTTCCTGTAATTAAATAAAAACCATATTGACATTTATAACGTTAAAAATACATTTTATGACTAGAAAGCCTTATTATAAACCGGCCAACTTTTATTTACAGGTAAATGAAGTCTTATTAATTAATTGTGAACAGTAATCTCTATTGTAAACTTTTTTGTTTACGAGCAATTCAGTATAGTTTATTTACCCCTCCCATTTCATATCGGATCATCAAAATTCTTTTTTTTATATATAAAGATGTCTTAAAACATCAAAATAATGTTTAGTATAAGAATCATGGTTGTAGGAATTTGTCGGTAAAAAAAAAATTAAATGCCCCGCCTAATAAGCAAGTCTGACTTCAGCCTGACCGATTTTTTATTTTTCAAGCATATCGGGATATAAAATCTCATAAAAATATTAGTGAATCATTTCTGTTTTAAAATATCGCTGGTGCCACCGCTAAAAGTTTGTCGCACTGTAAAAAGCTGTTTTGACAATTTTTGTGGGAGCGCCATCTTGAAAATAACTTTCAACTAGACCCCATTTTATTATATTTTGCGTAAATACATTTGCGAAACAATTCGACATGCGTCCGTCGGCACCTTTACTTCATATAGCAAACAACATTTCTTGAAATCTTAAAAATACAGATATTTCGAATGGAGTCTTTTTTTTTTAAACTTCTTATAAATTCAATACACGAAATTTTTATTATCCTTTTGTATTTTCTGGATTACCATTTTTTACATATATAGGCATAGTTATTGTAAACATAAAGACATTTAAAAATGGACTATGTCTATGGAAGTCAACTTTTCAGCCCACTGTGCAGTCGTGTCGTCATTGCACTGCTTCCCACTTTGTGTCACTGATTTTAATATGGTTTTTATTTAATTACAGGAAAACGGGTTAATTCATTTTGGTGACTTTTTAAAATTAGATTAAATAATTAAAATTACGTAAAAATATGCATTTATCCCGGTTGTAGAATTAATGCGCGGGCATGAAAAATCGTTAAATATTAATAAAAAAAAAACTGCTGAAGTCACCCTTATGAAAATTGAGGATGTGGTTCATTACAATAATATACCAATAATATATAAAAATCACCATTGCTGGATTTTTTGTTTTTGTACAGGATTTGTTTAAAGTATAATCATTAAAAAAATACATTTCGGATTGTTATTTATTGGTGATTTTTTTAAATCAAGCTTTTATTATTCGTAAGGAAACATGTAACAAAAAATCACCTTGGTGGGATTTTTTGTTTGAGAGTTATAACAATTTGAGTCTTATAATAGCGTTTAAAAAAAAACGGCGGTGGTGATTTTTTTTTTACACTTAAATTTGCAGTTGTAATATCATAATCTATGTAGTTTATAAAAATCACCATCGTAGGATTTAATGTGACCACCTCCATACAACTGAAAATTCACAGCCCCGACTATAACAAAAACAGCAACCTTCACCCAGAGCACTTATAGATAAATACAGCAGAATATTTATAGTCTTTAAATTCTTATTTTAGGTGTATATATAATATTCCTTTGAAAAGTTTTACGATCTGTATTTTGCTACCAGACAAAAACACTAACCAGCATATATCCCCCAAAAAAACCGGCTTCAATCTCCATATCTTCCGCCTTAAAATTTTATGGTACGCAATAAACATTTTTAACTTTTTCCGTCTAATTCCCCTTAATGACCTACTTAGTCTTTAATGCACGCCTTCTGTGGATATCTTAGAGTAATCCGAGAATACTTATGTCTGCTTTCAGAATCTGCCAATTACTGGCTACTCGACTCCTCTAGTTTTAGAAATGTTATTACTTGCTATGTTAGACTTTTAATAAGCCAATTTTGAATAGATTAAGCTCGTTCGTACTTATGAAATTACCTACTAGTATGGAAAATATCTAAATTTAGTCTCAAAAATCATATTAGAAGTACCATTGAGTTGTTCGAAAGATTTTATAAATTAATCTGTTTTCTGTGAAAAACCTATCGACTTCATGAGTCTTATTTCATTTTAGTAAATGTGCTTAATTAATCAAGATCTAAGAATATCAGAAATAATTCTATCGAAATTGATTAATGATAAAAGAAAATCAAAATTAAACAATCTATCTGAAAATATTAATTATATAGGTACGGATTTTTCTAATGAAGGTGAATAAAAATTAGCCTACCTACCCAAATCCAAAATAAGTAAGATTAAAACAAGTAACTACAAAAACTACAGAGCTTTAGTTACGTGTAGGGAAAGATCCACCCTCTATCTGAATCCATTTTTTTTATTATTAAGAAGCTCAAAATAGCAAGATTTGATCATACACTCTTAAAAATAGATAAAAATCTTTTAAAATAAGAGTTGAAATGAAATGAAATGAGTTGGAATAGGCTTAAAAATAGCAGTTTTTATCGTCATATACTTAGTAGCCGTTAGAAAATTATTTAAAGTTTAGGAGAGGAGTTCTAGTCTTTATTGCTTCTAGGTATATTCAGAATACGGACTTCTATCTATCTAAACACGGTTGAACTATCCCATATTCAATAACAAGATTTAAGAAGAACCTCCCAAGTTTTCTCGCACGTATAAAATTGATATAACTATTTATCACGGATCATCAATTCAACATAGATCCAGCCGATCTATATCGGTCGTTAAACCTTCCAACCACGCCTCTATGATAAAAACATTAGATTACTTGTGAAACTCGATTTAAAACAAGTATTTAAAATTTGTAGATACAAGTTTTTATTGTAAGAAAACTTTTAAATAGAGCAGAGACGATGAATAAAATGAGCCACAAGTTATTTTGATAGATAAAGAGCAAAAAATATGACTAGCATTTTAAATAGCAATAACAATGAATCTTTTCTGCCACCAGTACCTACCATCTCTGTGTTATTCGTTATCGACAAATAAATATAATAAGGTATTAATATATTTTTTCTGCAAGTAAAAAATTATTCTTATTTATATTTCCTATTCAAGCATAAATTTCTAATTTACCACGTTTATCAGAACCATACCTGCAATTAAAAAACGACATTGATTGTTTATTCTTTAAACTTAAATATGAATATAGTTTATTAATTTTATTTTATAGGTACTTAGTCCAACAATTGATACAATGTTTTTCCAAAAAATCACTTTGATATTACTGTCATGTGTCCAAAACCATAGTTGAATACGCAAACCTTAATACTTTAAATTAAAGGAATAATACATTACCCTTTATATAAATATAGATAATGAATCTTTTAAATTACATTGATTTTATAAGTACATAATATGTACCTATGTTCTTAATGAAACATTATTAGCCTCTACTATAGGAATACGAAAACACATAATATGTGTTTTTGTATTCCTATAGTAGAGGCTAATATAAAAAATGAAGCAGCCCTCAAGGGGTCTCGTTATAAGTAGCTAATGTCAGGTGCATTTTGCAGAGTCACGCGCGCGCCCCCGCATGCATCAAATTATTGAACCTACCTTGTTAAAATGGCGGTGTCACATACTTGCTTTGCATAGGTTAAGTCTTGGGGTATGATATTGTCGCCCGATGTATTTTTCAATACAGAGGAAAAGTCTCTTGGAATGTCAAATTAATAACACCTTCACTGCCACTGCTGAATTTTGTTTTTCCTATTGTTTCTGAAATTCTTACTTATTATTTCTTGAAATGAAACGATATCGCGATGAGTGCTAACTGGAATTGTTAATTTTTGCTCAAAGCTAAAAGGCCGCCACTACTGAAGGTCTTATAATGGAGCTGTCAACTTCAATTCCGACGCTTCAGTCTATGGAGCGTTTTATCGGTTGCTACAGGGACGGACTAGGGGTCGGAGTTCATGATAAATATTTTCAATATTTCGAAATTAAAAGTTTATTCATATTCGTTTATTTAGAGATGAGAGAGCCTGTTTCAGTCAGTGAATATTTTGTTGCCTCCTCAACGTGCCATACAAAACCGGTACCGTACTTTCCACACTTTAATTACAAAAATATAAGGATTTTCTCGGATTGTATAAAACTAGTGATGGATGTTTCTGACATCTAGTCAAAATAGAGGAAAAGTTTATATTATTTAACAATATTAACCTACATTTTGTACTACAAATAGACAGACTTAATTCCAGTTTGTAATTTTCTTACATTAACTGTTTTAGTTACATTGACTACTACTAACATATACATACATTTATTAAAAACACGTTATGAATAGGAACTTTTCATAAAGAGTAGTAAGTCTCAAATATATATACTTATTTTAAAAAAATGAAACGAAGTAATCTATTACGGCTATAAGGTTAGCACTGATAAGGTTAGAATAACAGACTCACATGGTTTGGACACGTGATGAGGAGGGAAGAGGAACATTTACTAAGTAGAGCTGTGTCAATGAAAGTAGGTGGGTATAGGGGGAGAGGAAGGCCTAAAAAGAGATGGATGGATTGTGTTGGGAAGGATATGAAGGTATTGGGAGTGGATAAAACTATAGCTAAGGATAGAAAATTGTGCAGAGAAAGGACATTTCGCGCCGACCCCAGATAATGGAATAAGGTAAGGCAGATGAATGAGCAATAAATATTTCATCTTGACTCCGTCTCTGATGCTTGTTACAGAATTTGACGACTGTTAAAAGCGTTTTTAAGAAATCCTTTTACTTATTTTTATTAAATTATTTATTTTTTAGTTTTAGTCTTTTGGCTGAGAGAGAGAGAGAGAGAGAGTTATTTTGTAACGTAAATAACTAAAAAATAATACTGCAGGTCCGCCCCTGCTCTCAGTTATAGGATCGGACGGGCATTCGAAGTTTCTGAGAAAACTCGCGTATTATTTTCCTGCTTGTAGTTTTTCAGTATAGAAACGTTTTTCTTTTGCTTTATATTCTCCACAGGCGTTGGTTTCTCTAAAACCTTTTTCTTATAGTACTTATATATTGATAGATTGATATATAAAGGTTAGGTTATATCAGAAAAATATTAATTTTTCTTTCATTCATCTCTGTGTTGCTTATATCGGGGAATTTATTTAGTTATATTTTTCCTAAACTGTAACTCTTTGCTTAAGTTGAAATCGATAATTATTTGAATTCATTAACACCTAAATATTATATACACACAAAACTTTAGCATCAAAATTAACATGCACTTTAATAAATATAAAAAAATAGAACTATGAATTAGTTATTTTGACACAAAAAAAAATTGAAATATTATAATGGAAAAGCTAAAATCAATAAAGTTTAAAAAAAATTTGCGATAGTATATCATAAAAGTACTTGTAAACTCCACAAATAACATCAGCATAGTTCTGAATTTCCCTTTTGAAAGCTCCCCCGCGGGCGTGCTTTAATTTCATTTTATTGCTTCGCGCGCATGTTGCTAAATTAGGGTATACAAGTTCGAATTCTGTTCCGGTCCATGAAAAACTATAGTTGAATATGTAATTTGCTTTTTATTGTTTATAAACAGTCATTTGTGATTACAGATTCTGATATAAACGCTTAAAAAAAATCAAAGCGCAAATTGGATTCGCTGATTAAGGAATTTGTATTAAGCCACTTGAAATTATTTTCTGTGGAAGAGATAACAGTGTAATTGTTATGACTATTGATTTTGTTTTCTATTATTCTTAGGGGAGACGTTTGCCTAGCTATAAGACAGTAAATATTATAAAAAAAAAAATTGTGCAATTTGTTTTGGTGTAGTAGGCAAAATATACGTGATTGGTGTGATTGTAAATAAATAAATTTACAAAAATAAAAAATTATGACAGCAGTTCTAGACGTCATATAGCCTATGTTACCTGGGATAATGTAAGGAATCTAAGGATACTTCAGACACAGATGAGAAAAAGTACGCCTTTTTTCTGCTCTGTGGTCTACCCTGGAAGACGGAAACCACCCGTTTGTCCCATTTGCTGTATTTATTTACGGAGAGGGTCAGCTCTTTCCAATCATCGATTGTAATCCCGAGGATCCACATTTTATCACGTGCAATCGTGAGAAGGTTTCAGCAATTCATTAAAAAATTACAAAAATAACTGTTTGATGTGATATTGCAATCTTTCATTTAGAATAACATATTGTTATTGTTGTAATCCTCTATGCTATGCTTATCATGCGAAATTATCACACACGGTTATCACAGTAGAGTTTTCATCATTACCTCCTATTTACACATTAGCTAAACCATCAACTAGAGTGCAGGTTTTGTTAAGATCATTTTCCTGAAGTAAGAATTGTCTTTTTTCAAACTATCACAACATATGAGGCAAATTTATTGTACAAACTCGTGACGTAGAAGTTCATGCACGAATCGTGTAACCTATATTACATGCACCTATCTTCACTATTCGACTATTTCTTTTGCGATGCGCTCTATGCAACATTAATATAATCTCTCGAGGCATACCGTTAATGACGTATACGTATAAATTTATTACGTGTTGCTCTATGAGATTACTTATTGCAAAACATTTTTGAATCCACAAAAAGTAAATTATCAGAAAGCTTTAGACAAAAATCTGCCATTCGCAAAACACTAGTAAATCTCTAGTTGCAAACCATTTTAAGAGATAACCCGCGTCAGGTTAGTAACGTCTCGAGTCTATGAATGCTCCATTTCACCCGCAAGCCGTCTGTTTCTGATGCCTTTCCAGAAATTTTGACATTTTCTCAGACGATTGAGTCTGCTTTCTTTTTTTTAAATTCAGTCTTTTTTCTTTTCAAAAATTAAAACTGCTGGATACTTACTTTTTTGCTCCCGGCATTAAAGCAAATTACAATCTGCTGACATCCGTAAGACGTTTTATGACACGTAGGTCTTAAACTATCTTACGGATTTTCAAAAAAACTTTTGCTGGTTCTCAAAAAGGTTTTGTTTTTTTTCTACTGAAAACTAAAAATAAATATTCTCCAAAATATTTGATAAATGCCTGTTCTAATACGGACAAGGCATTTTTAAAATCCATCATTTAATCACGTAAGTACAACAGCATAATAATATTCCATTCTCATTAAAACACATGCGCCTGCTTACTTCTTAGGGCGAAGCCCCACTGCTCCGTTGCGTTGCGTTGCGTCGCGACAGCGACGTCGCAGCGACGACGCTGCGACGTTTTTCATATATTTTGTTGTGACCTGCCCAACCTGCCCCATCAATGCGTTGCGTCGTCGGACGCGACGTTACAAAACGGGTCGACGGAGAAGAGACGAAGCGGGAGGAAGGGTGATGTGTTGCCCTGTCGGAGCTCCGGTGCGTCGACGGACAGTGTTTCCTGCTTGAGGCCTGTGAGGAATTCATTTTAGTTATGTTATAAGATATATAAATATAATATAAATATAAATATAAACACGCAGAGTGGCTTGATTTGCAGTTGACTGTACAATAATTTAGTGCATAAGTGCGTTTCTATTTCTATTGTTGCATTGGAACATGTATTTTATTAATTTTTGATTATATTAATACACATATATATTTATGATATTAATTATGTATTTACACATATATATTTACTTACACTACCGCTACCGAGTAATTAATTGTACCTATACCTGTAATTGTTAATTTAAGGCGTGTTATTTGGTTTTTTCTGTGAACAACTTTTTGGCCGGAAATGTATAGTCTAAATTAAGATAATTTGTATAATATTTAAGAATGGCTGTTGTTGTTTGATTAAATAAAATAAAAAATATATTTGGGGGGATATTAAATTAATGGTTCGTTATTCAGTATGAAGTTATTGTACTTAATGAATTGTTGTACCTTAATGGTTTATTTTATAGCCATGCCAGCTGCAGGCTTAGGCAAAATTACTTTTATTTTTAGCGATACGATATTCTAAATTCGTAATCGTTTCTTCAGATAACAAAAATAATTTTCATCCGTTATCAAAGCGAAAATGAACGCCAAATGTATGGAAGAATTCTAAGCATCGAGATATTATGTACTAGAAGCTAATACTATATAAACTCTCGCTAGAGTTTATATAGTATTTGCTAGAAGTAAGCGATTAAACTATTCGTTACTCTCTGATTTCGCTATTTTTTCTCTACGAACTTGCGACAATGATTCAGATCAATTGCCCCGTAGCAATGAGGGAAGTTAGCTTTAAGATCAAAATCTGATGCAATATTTTGTAATTTTTCTACTGAGATTTCTTCAATATACTGTGGTCGAAGATATTTCCAAATAGCTTGACAAACTGAAGAAATAGTTCTAGAAATTGTTGCCCTTCCACGTTTAAATTTGAAATGGAAGTCGTTCATCAAGTTTCCAAGTCCCAAATCAAGAGCCCAAGTACCTGAATTAGAAGCACTTACTTACATATTTCTTTCTTTCTTTGCAGGTAACGAGTTTGTCAAAAAATGAAGAAGCGTGAAGGACAACTTTTGTCGATACGTAAAAAAACTAAAGGAAAACAGTTCATCAGGATCAGGGGCAAAACAAATTAAAAAATATCATTATTACAATCAGTTGCTGTTTTTGCTGAAAGTTGCCCAAAATAAAACTGACAGTAGCCTTGACATAGAGCTTGAATAAATGGAACAAAAAGAAAACACAGCATCATCTTCTCCACTCCCGACAAACGAAATGTCATCGTTACCTCCAGACCCTTCTCGCTCGTGTCTGCAAATCGAAAGAGAACAAGCCTAGCCATAGACGATTTCGAGGGGCGAACGTTAGAGTCGTTGCAATGAAAAGAAAATCGCCACTTATCATTTTTGGCCTTCTTTAAACAACTTTACGGAATTACAAACTTAGAAATTCCAAAGCAAAGTTATAAATATCATCACCGAAATATTCGAGGAACAGACTCAATTAACAACATGGCAGTCACGCAGATACAACAGTATCAATCAACAGTATCGCAGCTACGCGGATATCGAAGACTACAGACCCGGTCACCATCTGGGGATAAAACTGGACTACAAACCCAGACACCAACGGGGGATCAGACTACGTACTCATCAAGCTTTCCTTATAATAGCCCTGAAAGTCAAGAAGATGAATATGACTTTGCTTCGCTAATACCTTCGGTTACCTATGGGAATAAAAAATAGTCAACTGATAAATGAAAATTAAAGTAGGCAACTACTTTAATTTTCATTTACGGGAGTGGGCATCTGTACTAGCGTATTATTATCTATGCTATTACTTACCTCAACGTAATACCAATAATTTCAATTGATTCTACGGGGTTTCTGAAATTCATTCATTCATTCATTTCATTTCATTTATTCACTGTACAATATTTACAATTTATCATTATACAATGTTACATAAACCAGTATTGGTTTTTTTGTATTCTTTTAATGTGGTTCTAAGGTATTCACCAAATGCTTAAAGCAGGACACACTCCTTCTAAAAAAAGTGAAAAATGTATCTTTATCTAACAACAACTCTCTGTATTCCTGCATAAAAAACTGACCATCACTATTTCTTAACGCAATCAAGGGAGATATCCAGAATCTTCTATTGTTTCTACGTTTGTTTCCGCGGTGGCGTAATAAAAGCAACAAAAGAACACGTTTGTTTCGATCCATTGCGAAATCAGAACTGAAATGTTTCGCTCTACTTTGAAATAAATTTTTTGGCTATATAGGTTGTCAATAATAAATTAAAGAGGTGAATTCCCGGTGAAATCGATGGTAAACGAATGATTGCGTTCCCTCAAAATGCTAATATTTACAAAGAGAAACCTTCTTATCGCATATTTTTTTTAGAATAATATTCTTAGAAATACCTAAGAATATTGGATATTATATTGTTAGCGGACTCGCATTTTCAAATCTATATAAGCGAGCGCAACCGTAGTTCGCCCTTATTTGCTGCGCGTTCGTCGAGCTGTCAACACGTCATTTTGGTGATATTCTTCCTTCACATAACTTTTCCGTATTTTCGTTCCTGTTTATTTTGATTATTTAAGTGTTGATAATAAATCTTGTCGAAGTATATTTTATTTTTAATTTAAATTCCGCTTCTGAGCTAAAATCAGAAGTGGGATAGGCCTTCAGCCCACAGCTATTATTTTCTCTAATTTTAATAAATAACAGGAACGAAAATTCAATTTGTTTTGATGTATTTTTGTTGAGTCGTTTTATTACTGAGTGTGTGTTTGGTGTGAAATTATTTTGAAGTGATATTTTTTTGAACGGTAACGGTTATAAAGTGCAACAGTGCAATCTTAACGTTTTAGTGTCATCTACTCATAAAAAGTGTAACCATAATGGGCCGTTCCAAACACAAGCGTTCGAAAAGTAGGTCGCGTCGTCGGCATGAGTCACGTTCTCGAAGTAGGTCACGTCGGTTGCGCCGGAGTATTTCAAATAGCCCTTTTTGCAATACACCCTCACCAGTGACAATTAATAGTGACGGGATCATTCCGATACAACAAAATTTAAATGTTATAACGTCGCGTTTGGATGCATTAGAAAATAAAAATATGCCTCGAACTACCCTCGTTTGTAATCACGCCGCCGTTGTTAATTCGCTACAAATTGAGTCGTGTCGCGAAAGTTGCGATGGTGTTAACTCGTGCAGTGCTCCCGTAAATACACAGCTTCAGTCATCCTCGGTAGTCAGTGACGATAATACGTCACATGTTGACAGTACTTTGTCGACAGCACAAGCACTAGTTGATGCCATCAAAACATTAGCTCCCGCACGTACTCAGTACTATGTATCTAATATCGACCCTGCTATACATAATATAGAAGCGTGGTTTGAGGAGGTGGACCGGGCAAAGCTTTCTAACAATTGGGATGATCGTGAATGTTTGTCGCGTGTGGCTGGTTGCCTGAAGGGTGACGCAAAAGTATGGTTGAACGAATGGGTTTCAAATGATCGGTCCTGGTCCAATTTCAAGTTAGATTTTAGATCTCTGTGTCCGAATAAGTTAGATTTTGCGAATATTTTATTTGAAACAATGAATACAACGTCGGACAAATACAGCACATATGCCGAATATGCGCGACGTACTTTGCTCAGGTTACGAATTGTACAAGGTTTGAGTGAGGATTTTATTACACAAATAACTATTAGAGGTATAACCGATGCACAAGTACGCGCGGCTGCGGCTAATGCTAATCTTTGCCCAGAGAATTTAGTTCAGTTTTTATCCATTTATGTTAAACCTGGCCACGGTAAACAGGGTTCTAAAACACATTTTGATAGAAAACGTGATCATTCTTACTCTAATGATAATAATTCGGCTGTAAAATGTTCTTCTTGTGGCCAGATGGGGCATAAAAGTTATCGTTGTTATAAGAAATCTCGCCAGGTAGATAACGAACCAACAACATCCAATACTATTTTATGTACTTTTTGCAATAAGACTGGCCATACTCAAGACAAGTGCTTTGCTAAAGAAAGATCTGAATCTCGTAGTAAGTCGAGGTCAGGTCAGGCCGAGCCCTCACACAATTAAAGCACTAATAGACTCGCACACTCCAGAAAATGTCAAAAAGTCGGACAATTTCTGGAGTTGGCAGGCTTAATTTTAAGGAGATAAGAAAAAAAACAAAAAAACAAAGTCCTATTTCCCTATGTTACTCGTTGGCGGGTCCATCCCCAGAATTTTAATTTTATGATTATGCCTCGCCAGGGAATAATGATACCTC
This sequence comes from Ephestia elutella, assembly GCA_018467065.1. Lineage (NCBI taxonomy): Eukaryota > Metazoa > Arthropoda > Insecta > Lepidoptera > Pyralidae > Ephestia > Ephestia elutella. The sequence goes on along the minus strand of CM031578.1, from coordinate 1,378,256 downwards.
ATGCAGACTATCCAAACCGTAATTTTCTTGTTCAAGTAAATCACATTGCTGAACCCCGCAACTGGGCTGCTGAGCACAGCTCCGTGGCGTGGGCTGCAGAGCACACAGCTCCGTGGCGTGGGCTGCAGAGCACACAGCTCCGTGGCGTGTGCTGCAGAGCACACAGCTCTGTGGCGTGGGAAGCAGAGCACACAGCTCCGTGGCGTGTGCTGCAGCGCACACAGCTCCGTGGCGTGGGCTACAGAGCATACAGCTCCGTGGCGTGTGCTGCAGAGCACACAGCTCCGTGGCGTGGGCTGCAGAGCACACAGCTCAGTGGCGTGGGCTGCAGAGCACACAGCTCCGTGGCGTGGGCTGCAGAGCACACAGCTCAGTGGCGTGGGCTACAGAGCATACAGCTCCGTGGCGTGTGCTGCAGAGCACACAGCTCCGTGGCGTGGGCTGCAGAGCACACAGCTCAGTGGCGTGGGCTGCAGAGCACACAGCTCCGTGGCGTGGGCTGCAGAGCACACAGCTCAGTGGCGTGGGCTGCAGAGCACACAGCTCCGTGGCGTGGGCTACAGAGCATACAGCTCCGTGGCGTGTGCTGCAGAGCACACAGCTCAGTGGCGTGGGCTGCAGAGCACATAGCCCGTGGCGTGGGCTGCACAGTACATGGCTCCGTGACGCGGCGAGTGGTTCCCTGACTCTTGTGCTGCCTTCTTTGTCAGTAAGTCTTACTCAATGCCTGTGTCCTACAAAGCAATCATAACCGTTTTTGTCATGTTAGGAATTTTTGGGGGTCCCTCATTTCCCATAACTATTTCTCCCGTTAGGTAATTTAATTTTGCAAGTCATGACATTTCTCCTTTTCTCTTCGATAACTTTCTCTTGACCGACTTACATACCGACCATACAAGTAGGTACTATGACGAACAACGTTATGATTGTGGGAACAAAGCAGGTTAAGCCTTGACAGACGTAGAGCTACGTGGTCATCAGGCTGTGGACAAACGTAGAGCTACGTGGTCCTTTACCATTGACATGCGTAGAGTTACGTAGTCAATATTATTTGATACTGGCTTACAGACGTAGAGCTACGTGGTTTGCCAGAGTAGTTGTTTATGGACAGACGTAGAGCTACGTGGTCCTTTAACATTGACATGCATAGAGCTATGTAGTCATTTTACTTGATTTTTGGTTCTGGACAGACGTAGAGCTACGTGGTCCTTTACCATTGACATGCGTAGAGTTACGTAGTCAAATTTATTTGATTCTGGCTTACAGACGTAGAGCTACGTGGTTTTCCAGAATAATTGGTTATGTCGACAGACGTAGAGCTACGTGGTCTTCATAACTACACATACTGGTTGTGTGAACAGACGTAGAGCTACGTGGTTCACAGAACTTATTTTTTTTTAGACTTGCGTGGTGCTGCATGCCATGTGATTTGTGGTTGCGTGAACAGACGTAGAGCTATGTGGTTCACGTACCTACTTGTTGTTGGTTATGTAGCGCTACGATAGTCTTTTAAACTGCTTATTTATTTTCATCATTACTATGCCTATTTTGTTACATGAGTGTTTTTAAGGGTCTAAATCCTTTTCGTTGTCTTTCAGATAATGATGAGGACTCAATATAGACCACCTAGCCGAGCTTTCCCGACTGGATACCGGTCCCTTATGCAGTCAAGGACAAGAGGTCGAGGACGACCTTAGTCAGGAGAGGCCGTGTTAGCGGACTCGCATTTTCAAATCTATATAAGCGAGCGCAACCGTAGTTCGCCCTTATTTGCTGCGCGTTCGTCGAGCTGTCAACACGTCATTTTGGTGATATTCTTCCTTCACATAACTTTTCCGTATTTTCGTTCCTGTTTATTTTGATTATTTAAGTGTTGATAATAAATCTTGTCGAAGTATATTTTATTTTTAATTTAAATTCCGCTTCTGAGCTAAAAATATAATATATATGCCTCGCTATAATGTCATAACGATCGCACGTTGGTTTTATTACAAAGAGGGGGTGACACAAGTGACATTGTCACTTTGACACATTTCCGACGAGTTCCGTTTTGAAAACTGTTTTAAACCATTGAATAAATAACAAAATAAACCACAGTTAATTTAACTTATGTAAACGCTCCGACAGGTGTTATGGCATAATTGTCCTTTAGACTAATTTGTTTTGAAAAATGCCCTTAATATTACTAGGCATAATATTATTTTTGTTCATGGCCATTATAATGTCGAAACAATGTGATACATAAGAAAGTTCAAAACATAATTATCTATTTGGCCCTGAGTAAATTATCCGTACTCATAATATGCGGGGAATATTAAAAATGAACCTTTCAATTAGGTACATGGTCCATAACATAAAATTGTGTCTAAAATTTTAAGACTTAATTATTTTTAGGCGGACATTTCATTTTTTTGTATTATAGTTATGGTATATACTTGATAAATTATTATTTACCTTTATGGTCATGAGTATAAATATCCAAACGTGGTCTCAAACGATGAATTGATGAGCGTTTATTTTTGCTATCAATGGAAAACACGTGATGACACCAATTATAGCTTTTAAATAGGGATAAGATAGGTATTTATGGAACTTTGGACTCTACTACTTTTATTATTTCTATTATGCGTAGAGAAATTATGGTTTAAAAAATAATATGCAATAGTTTAAAAAATAATTATTAAATAGTATGCGTAATAATACGTAAATATTATTATGCGAAACAAAATTATGCCAAATTATATAAGGCCTAATGATATTATGTGATTTCCAAAGTTAAAAATAAAACGAAAAAAATATAAGTACTCATAAATAAAGAAAAAAAAACATCAAACTTGTGCTGTATGGCTGGTTTCTTTTTTTCTGTTCCCAAATCATAGACTGGCGTAATAAGTCTATGTCACAAGTTTAATTTTTTTAATTATCTGAGCCACAGATTTACTCTTAAAAAAATATTTATGCTATTTGAGCAAGAAAAAAATTTTCAACAAAAAAAAATCGTTTCATCTCTACAGAAATATTTTTTTAAAATATAATAATAAGTCTGTGGTCATCCTGTCGAGATACACAGAGAGAGAAAAATCATTGTTCTACACTCTACTCCTCAGAACAAACTGTATACCTACCTCAGAGCAAATTGTATCTTAGTTATTGCCACAGACTTAGTCTGCCTGGTTTATGATCTTACTTCAAATCTTCTACATTTTATCAAAATAACAATTATTATTACATATTTGTAATAATTTGTAATCATACTAATATTATAAATGCGAAAGTTTGGATGTGAGTTTGTGAGTCTGTGAGTTTGTGAGGATGTTTGTTACTCAATCACGAAAAATCTACTGGACGGATTTCGATGAAATTTGGTATACGGAAAATACTGGGAATAGCACATAGGGTACTTTTTATCCCGAAATTCCCACGGGAGCGAAGCCCCGGGGCGTGGCTAGTATAACCATATGTCGTCACGGACTCCGTTAAAGACCGGAATGGGGAACTGATTAAGAATAAAATCATGAGCGTAATAAAATATTTTCTGACCAGGAATATAAAAACCCTCGCCATGTTGCGAAAACGCAATAGAACTAATTTCTTATACTGGTAACTAATAAAAAAACGCATCTGTCATTTATCCTGTCAAAGTTTGACTTTTAATCAAGGGCGGATCCAGGATTTTTTCTGGGGGCACAAGGCCTTGAGTAAGACGGTGGAGGAATTAAAAAGGGGAATTTTTCCGCTTTGCTAATGGCGGATTAATTGTTTTTTAAATGAACTGTCAGAAACTATTACTATTAAATTCTGTTATTTTAACAACTCGGATCTTAATTTGATATGTACTGTTATGGAATCTACCTCCACAGTAATCGTATACAAAATAGCAGTATGGGGGGTGGGGGATGGCACGTGCCCTAGTGCTCTACCCCCCCTTAAATCTCATAAGTGCTGCCTCTAATTCAGGGTTTTTATATTTCTGGTCAGGCTTTACATAAAATGATTTACATAATATAATTTTAGGGTAAAGAAATAACAATACAGATTATATAACCGAGTGTATTTCTATTCTATCTAGGAAATATATTTGTGAATTTTGTTAAATCAAGATTGCCGTATTTTTTTAAAAGGAATCATTTTGGTGAAAAATAATTTTTAATCAGCTGGGATGCCAGATGTTGTTTTCTAATTTTGCCAAAATTAGAAAACAACATCTGGCATCCCAGCTGCAACTGCGTGCGCCGCCCTCTTGCGTTGCGCCGTCGCTGCGACATCGCTGCGATGTCGTGGCTGGTGGGGCATACAATGCGTTGATCCGTTGCGACGACGCGACGCAACGCAACGCAACGGAGCAGTGGGGCTTCGCCCTTAGGTGGTCAAGTCTTGCAAGATTTGATTGCAGCATTACAGAGACAAGTTAAACTAAAAAAAAACCCAAGAGCATCATCTACTATTAGATAAAACAGTAAATATTTAGCCTCCGTGATAAGGTTACAACAACAATTTATCAGTTGCCGTCCGGCGTTATTAGTGAGCGCACGCGCTTGTTTGTTAGTAATCGTAAACTCTGTGCTCAAGCTATTTCGATCTACCACCGCGATGTTTACGTGCATAAGTTGTAAGCTTCAACACACGGATGGTCCAGTATGCAGTGCTTGCAAGAAGCAATATGATTTTGGATGTGCCGGCATAACGGAAATTAGCTATAGGAGAATGGGGGGAGAACGGAAAAGTACTTGGCGCTGTTCCTCATGTAAGACTGGTTCGTCGCCGTCATCAGCTGCAACCTCACCTATGCCGACGCAGCTAGACAGGATTCAGGAACAGCTGAATCAGATAGCTTTCCAACTAGTGCCATTAAAAACTCTCACAGAAGACGTCAAAGCCATAAAGACTGAAATCTCAGACTTGAAAACCTCAATTGAAATGGCGCATGAGAATATGGCAAATTTGTCGGGGACAGTCACAGCTTTGGACATCAGAGTGTCACAGGTTGAAAAGGTGGTGGTTGAGGTTGCTGCCCTGCAAGCGGAGATCAAAGGGTTGAATCATGCTATCGAAGAAAGAGACCAGTGGGCAAGGGCGAACAATGTGGAGGTTCGGGGAATACCCCAAAAGAAAAGTGAAAATCTTTATGAGATTGCTTTGAAAATTGGAGAATTATGCGACTTTCCCGTTAGGAAGGATGACATAAATTATATAGCAAGGATTCCTACTAGAATACCTAATGCAGAGAAGTCGATAATAATTGTATTTAATAATAGATATATTAAAGAAGACTTGGTGGCATCTGCCCGTAAAAGTAAACAGCTGACCCTAGCCAACTTGGGTTTCGTTGGATCAGGGCAGGTCTATGTAAACGACCACCTTACGCAAAAAAACAAAGCCCTTTTAAGCAAAGCAAGGACGCTAGCCCGTGATAAGGATTTTCGGTATATTTGGGTGAAACACTCGAAAATCATGGCCAGAAAGTCCGATACATCACCCATATTTATGATAAAGACCGAAAAAGATCTATCGAAAATAGTTTGAGTTATTATTATTTTGTTGTCAAAGTTTCATTATTTCATAATTTCATTTATTCATTGAATAATTTTGAATTGACTGTTAACAGATTGAGAATTATAAGCGCGTTGCAAGCCTTTTGTTGCATGAGTCAACCCATCGTCGTCAGTCGGTTCGGGGCAGCAAACCGGTTATCGCCTGCTTGTAGGCACTCATTAATAATGTATGCAACTTTCGCGCGCTCGTATTTGATTGCGAACATCCATAACGCTTATATTTGCCTGCATATTACTTGTCATGGCAAGGCTCGCATATTGTTTGTTTTGCAGATACATCGGCTATTGTCATTCATAGATATCGTACTATTGCAATTATTATTTTTGCTAAATGTTATATACTGTAGATTATTTCGCCAATTAATAATCACTATTGTTGAAATAAATATATTTATAAAATATATGCCTACACATAGAATTTTCTTTGATAAAAAGTTTCACTTTAGATATTTTGTTTTTAGTGTGTAAACAATGCATTCTCATAATATAACTATTTTCTATCAGAATACACGGGGGCTACGTACAAAAACGCATATTTTTAAAAGGAATCTTTCCTTATCTTCTTTCGATATAATTTCCTTAACCGAAACTTGGTTATTAGACGGAATAGGCAGCAGCGAGTTATTTGATAACCGCTATGTAGTATTTAGGCGGGATAGGAACTATGATGCGACAGGTGAAAAATATGGTGGGGGGATTCTTCTAGCGGTTAATCGTGACTTGGCAGCCATTGAACGACCGGAATGGCAATCTTCGGCTGAGGATATATGGATCACCATCACCCTTAGTGAGAAATATAATAAGGAGCCCAAAAAATTACATGTATGTACGGTATACCTATGTACGGAAAAATTAGGTAATTCTTTTAATGTACAATTAAGGAACTTTTCTGAAAAAACTTTCTTCTATTTATAACTCGTGCCCGAACGACTCATTTTTAATTATGGGTGACTTCAACTTGCCTAACGTTGACTGGCAGAGGGATCTTCAACCATATGGGATAACAGGTGAGGACCAATTATTATTTTTTAATACACTTGTGGAATGCAACTTATCTCAATTTAATTTTAATAGAAATATTACTCTTAATCGTATTCTTGACTATGTATTATCTAATGAAAAAATAAGTCTAACTCCCTGCAGCGATCCCTTAGTGCCTGAAGATCCCCACCACAAATCTTTAGATATAAACTTGGATTATGTATGTGTAGATACGCTTAACAGTAAACCTAGGTATAAATATTCCTATGACAAAGCAAATTTTGGGGCTATCAATTCATCGTTAAATGAAATTGACTGGGACGCATGTCTGTACAATAATACCCTTGATGAGGCAGTAGATGTATTCTATAATCATATATATAGCTTAAGAGATAAGTATGTTCCTCGTAATATTATAACCACTGGTCAATTTCCTTCTTGGTACACTTCGCCCCTAAAAAAGTTATTAAAAGAAAAGTTTAAATACTATAAAAAATATAAAACATATAGAAATACAGAGGATCGTGATACATACCATTTATTAAGAGAAAGAGCTAAGAGGTTAGAGCTTGAATGTTATAATAATTATATAAAACAGACAGAGGAGGCTATAATAAACCAACCAAAATTATTTTGGTCGTTTATAAAATCAAGTAAGAATGGCAGTAATTCAGTACCTTCAACTTTAAATTATGAAAATTATTCTGCCCATACTGGTGAGGATATCTGTAACCTATTTGCTGACTACTTCCAATCTACCTTTCTCACTAATTCATCGAATACTAGTAATTCTAATCCTGTCGCGCCTAGCACAGACGATCCTGCGTCAAATGGAAATTCTATTGCGAATATTGAAATCAATCCTGATACACTTTATAAATTATTGACATCCTTAGATGTATCCAAAAGGTGCAGGGCCAGATCACATAGACGCCAAATTTATTGTCGGTTGTGCGAGCGCTCTTATTCGACCACTTGCAATTCTTTTTACTAGATCAGTCAAAGAAGGTATAGTGCCTAAAATATGGAAATGTGCATTCATCACGCCTATACATAAAGATGCTAGTAAAAATGATGTCAAAAACTACGAGCCGATATCAAAATTATGTATATTTATGAAAATTTTTGAAAAACTGGTTCATACTCAAGTCTATAATACATTATCGTCTTCATTTATTGAAGAGCAACATGGATTTTTAAAACAACGCTCCACCACATCTAATCTTTTGACTTTCACTGATTTTATTTCACATAGTATGGATGGTGGAGGGCAAGCTGATGCCATATTTACGGACTATAGCAAGGCTTTCGATCGCATTGACCATAAATTACTACTTCAAAAACTCCTCTTTGCGGGTATACATGGTAACCTATTCAGATGGTTTACTTCGTACATCGAAAATAGGTCTCAGGCAGTAACTGTAAATGGTTTCGTGTCTACGTGGAGAAGTGTACCATCTGGAGTCCCTCAGGGCTCATTGCTTGGGCCACTTCTTTTTAATATTTTTATTAACGATGTCAAAAATTGTTTTAAATATTCTTATATACTACTATATGCTGACGACATGAAAATATATAAAAAAGTAGATAGTCAAGTTGATTGTCAGCACCTTCAAGAAGATTTGAATAGATTTGACGAATATTGTTTAAATAATAAATTGGATTTAAATGTAAGTAAATGTTTCTGTATATCCTTTACACGGAAAACTAAACCAATAGACTACAAATATGTTTTAAAAGGTCAGGAAATAAAAAAAGTGGATAAAATTCGGGATTTAGGAATTTATCCACGATTCAAAAATGATATATGAAGATCATATTAATCATATTGTTAAAAAATCTTATAAAGCCTTGGGTTTTTTGAAAAGAACTTGTTCGCAATTCAGGAATATTAAAGTTTTCAAAATTCTATTTTGTGCTTTAGTACGTAGCTCCCTTGAGTATTGTGCCCAGATTTGGAATCCAGGATATAACATTTACATTGATAGGCTTGAAGCAATTCAGAAAAAATTCTTAAAGTATATAGCAGTTTAAAACAAAATGCTATGATTCAAGTTATGAAGCAATGTGTAAAAGACACCACATTCTTCCTCTTGAAGTTAGACGACAAATTGCTGATGTATCTGTATTGGTTAAAATTGCACAAAGCTCATTGGATACCCCTGTTTTACTGACGAAAATACAACTTAAGGTACCAAATCGATCTGTACGGATCCCCTCCGTCCTTGCTATCCCGCAGAGCCTGACTAAGTATAGGCAAAATTCGTTTTTTATTAGAACAGCAAAGGAACTAAATAAATTGAATGTTTGCCCTGAACTAGACCTGTTCAACTCAACCCCTGGATGTTTCAAGAATAGAATTTCTAGGTCGTGGTTTAATGATTCTCACTCTGTCAATAATTAGACTTTTTTCTAGTATTTTAAATAACTACTTATGTTGTTAATTTGTATAAAGTTTTCAACTTTTTTTTTTTTTTTTTGTTACTTTTCAATTTTTTTTTATTTGTATACTAGATACTTAACAAACAAGCATTTTTGCTATCTTTATGCGAAAACATGTAAATGGTCCTTAGAATCTAAATAGATTAATAATAAGATATATAGACTGTATGTTTTCCAAATAAAATAAAATAAAAATAAAATAAAATAAAATAAAAAACAAAAGTATTGTAAGCTTTATAGCGATAGACTGTGTTTATAGCTCAGTCAATAGCCAAAACTTTAGTGTAGTCAGATTTAGCCAATCTTCTGATAAGTTACGTAAATGTATGTTTTTCGATCGATAAAATGTTTATCTTCTGCGTAAAACTCGTAAGTACTTTTATGTTTACTTGGCAGATAAATAGTTAAGTGAAGTTAGGATGGGGTTATCGTTTTAGGACATGGTTCACACCAGTATCAAGTCTTTCAGTTATTATAGTATTTCTAATATAACATTTTTTATGAATTGTATAGTAAACTGGCTGCGCCCCGGGGCTACCCTATGTGCTTTTCCCGGTATTTTTCTACCCGTGTACCAAATTTCATCGAAATCCGTCCAGTAGATTTTGCGTGATTGAGTAACAAACATTCCCACGTCCAAACTTTCAAGGATTATGCAATTAATGGATAAAGGTAATACCGACAATTAGTCTCAAAATCAAAAAATGTTTAAACCAAATTATTACATTTGGTAAATCGAATACGAAAACTACATTAAATGTGTTTATTTTGCAATGTATCTCAAAAATATTACCTACTTTTGTTGTAACTATTAAAATTTATTCTACAGAACAAAAATAGTTAGGTGTAGCCAATGGGCGTATATTGAAATTATACAAGGCCAGCACACGTTCATAGTGTCCTAACACTGTACGGTTTCAAAATGTGTAACAAAATAAAGTTTTTGATAATATACACGATTTCTACGTAATGGTCGCGTATACTTTCGTACATTGATTCAGTAAATTAGTTAGGAGAATATACAAGGTTAGAATCCACATGTTCTGACATTGTATAGTTTAAGAATGTAAACGTAAACAAATGTTTGTAAAGTATACAAGCTTGGAAAGACAATATTAAGTACTAGCTGTTGCCCGCGTGAGTTTCGCTAAGATGAAAAATCTTTGTAAAAAATATGGTATAGTGTAGCTGGTCTCTTGGAGTTATTTATCAGATGTTCCAGATCTTCAATTTTTATACGTCAGCGGAAAATGCTCATCAGGTTGAACGACTTTTGCGCTATTTCCATATATGTTATAGTGTAGCTGGTCTCTTGCAGTTCTTCATCAGATGTTCCAAATATTTAATTTTTATACGTCATCAGAAAATGCTCATCAGGTAGAACGACTTTTGTTAAAGTACCATTTCCATATTTCTTATAGTTTAAGTGTTCTGTTTTGGTTCTTTATCGGGTGTTCCAGTTTTCAAAATAAATTATAGCCTAAATGTTGCCCAGGCTTAATAGCTATACAACAATAAAAGTTTCAATCAAATCGGTTCAGTACTTTCGGAGATTAGCGTGATCATACATACACTCAGACAAAAAATTCAAAAAATTTTTTTTTGCTTTCAATTATTCTTTTGTTTGTATTCACCATAATTATCCGTCAAAAACTGTTTTAAACTATCGGCCGTAATCATTTTAACTAAGTTCGTGTCACTCACAAATAATTTAAGTACAAAATTCAATCAATTACACTTTTTGGAATCAAAATAAACAAAACACTGCATACGAAAACAATGGCGCGTGGCTAATGATACAATAATCTTAAAAATAATAGAAAGATGACAAATTCTTGTGAAAAAAAGAGAAAGCAATAAATCAAAATGGCTACCTTGAAACTCTTCGCGTATAGATTCCAAGTACATCATCGTGCGTAGCACTAAGAAAATATACACGATTAGTCCGCTATGGTAACTAGAGCAGTATATTTTTCGCACAAAATTGGAAAATATACGCGATAAAAACGTAGTAACCATGTATAGTTTCAAAAAAAAGTTTAGTAATGTAGATTTTGAAACTATACGCGAGCAGTCCAAACCTGTGCGTACTGGCCTTGTATAATTTCAATATACGCAGCCAATGGGGAATAAATCAAAATATCAGCTAGTGAATGTCTCAGAATATCACTTAAAGATCCATTCAGGGTAGTCGACTAAGGAATTCGCAAAATGAATTAACAATACCTTTGAAGTATTTTGGACCTTTTCAGGAGCGCGCACTTTGGACGGGTTAGTAATTAAAAATACGTCATAGTAATAATTTCATTTAATATAAAACGTAACCGGATTTGTAATTTTTTTTATAATACTAGGTACTTTATTTATGTAACTTTGGCAAAGATAACAGAATAAGAAAATACAAATTTTCTTTTGTTTTGCAAGTTTGATTTATATTTTCTCATTCAATTTTTGGCTTGAGACACCCACACTTTATATAATTTCAAAAATATCAGCAGCTGTATTTACAAAATTAACCATTCTTATTTTATTTATTTGAAAAATTATATAACAAATATCTTTACTTTTAGAATTAAAATAGTTTTCTTTTTTTTAAAAAAAGCTAGTTCTATTTATCACATGCTCTATAAAAGTAAGGGTTCTCTTAAAGATATAGTAATATGTTACGACATAGGCCATATAGTCATAATAACCATAACCTTCCACGACCTTATTCCTTCAATGCTTTATCTTTCCACCCCCATTTTATGTAATATTGATATTTCTTTATTGCCTTAAAGTAATTCTTCACCCAAAAACTAGGTCGTTATCGATGTCACCTAACTTTTTATGGGAGTTTCCTAAAGAGCGGCCATACCGCGGAGCTATATTTCATCATTTTATAGACCGTAAATAAGTTATTATTGCCCGGATTATTTGCAAGTAATTCTAGGTACTTTATTTATATCTCATAACTCACATACGCATTCGTAATTGTCACACACACTTCTTCCACCCACTATTAATTGTAGGTCTCCTCATGCATATGCTTATAGCAGTATTGCCATCCGTACGAGGTTTCTCGTACAAGTACCTACGAGATTTAGGGATCCCGATACGAGGTACGAGCTTACATCCATCCTCGTACAATATTGTATGAGATTTATTGATAGAATTCTTTTTTTTTTATATAGCCATGGTACACATGGGATATGTGGGACACAATATCGTGCCCCACATAGGCCTTCCGTTCTCTCCATCTATCTCTATCCCAAGTAATTTTCTGCTTTCTACTCAAGAAACCCTTTATTGATAGGTACAAATAATTTTAATTCGTGGATAACAAACTTTGGAACGCATCTTAATTGGAAAATAGGTACATAAATTGCTGCTTCCACTGAGAGTTATAAGCAGGAAGCAGCATTGTACCGTTTTTCAACAATCGTACTCTTCTACTGGAAATTCTCCTTCGCAAAGTTAAAGTTTTTATGTTGGTAGCAATGGCTTTTGCTCACGTGCGTATATGTGCCGCGGTTGTTTTTGTTTATAAAAAATAGGCGAACCAAATAAATAAAAAATATATAAAAAAAATAAAAAAAATGACATGTACGAGGTTGTGTTGCCAAAGTACGAGATTTCCGACCATGTCTGTACGAGGACAAGCCATCGGCGTCTGGCAACCCTTTATAGTAGTTTCGGTGTTATATAATGTTAAAATCTCGCAAAATTTCCACTGCGGTATTTTCTCTATAAAAAATGTCAATTTACATAATTGTCACAAACTAATACTAATAGACGAATATACTTAAGTTGCGGTGAAGACACATTGTTCGTATGTATGTTTGTTCCACGATAACTCTCGAATCATTGAATTAATTTCGATGATATTGAAAATACGTTTAGCAACTATCCATAGAATTTTTAAGTTCGTTGCGCAACAAAATCGGTTCAGCCGGTTTATATGATTCTCATATTTTTAAAATAATAATTGCAAGGTCTAAATTCGCAGCGAACCACTAGTTTAAATTTACGTCACGAAGAGGCAATGTTTTTTCATAGAAATCCTGATAAGATATACTCGTACAGCTCGGATAATACAAGTTTGCCACTTAACCTTTGTGTCACAGACATCACACATTAGTCTAAATCTATTAAGTAGAGTGATACGTAGCAAGTAAAAGGTGTTCTTAGAAATTTTTGTTATTAAAATCAGAATGTTTTAGGCAAGTTGAGAGAATGGATGAAAATAGACTAACGAAAGGTATAAAGCAGAAGTAAATTGAAGAGCCAGTACCTTCTTAGAAAAGGAGATATTAGGAGCATCCATATTCGGCGATCTTGTATGAAAGGAATGATCAATGTAGAGAGAGTGGGAGAGATTTGTAAGGATCGTAGCAAGTGTAAATTGAAAGTCTCTGCCTTAGAAAACAAATGTGATATAATGTTTGTATTTAATCCATGACTTGATTCTAAAACCCTGTGACTTTTACGATGCATCAAGCTGCAAGTCGAAGAGCCTCGTAAAAGCAAATTGCTAAACTTGTTCTGCGCTAACTTTGAGTATACTTAAACTTCTTAAAACTACGTAGGTTCCAATGTTAGGTAGGTACCTAGTAGTTACATTCAAGAAGTAATTTTTTTAACTTACCGACTAGATAAATGGGATAAAACATTAGTGAGTACCAAAGACGTACTTATCCTTGACGCAAAAATTTACTTATGTGAAGTTTTTTTTTTTATTAAATCAAAACATTTACAAAATAAAAATCATTTACATGCTATCCGAAAACCACGAAGGTTTGACTGGAAGTAAGAATTGATTTCAGGGTTTAATCGGTACATACCTGTGAAAATATGACCAAAAACTATATAAACTTACGCGCAACCCCAGCTAGAAATTGGCAACATATTATGTTGTTTGATGTTTTGTATCAAATTTCTTACCGCGCCCGCGATATAATTTTGTTGTAACACAAAAAAATTACACATATATAACATTATTTAATTTACTTATATATTAAAGGAACAACATATAAAATGTTACGGTGTTACAAATAAACGACGCTGGACCACCTCATGCCAACAGATGGCACTATTTTTTTTAATTGCCAAGCCAATGTAAGAGAAATGTTAAGAGCTTTGCGTATTAACAATATTTAATACGACCTATAAACACACGTCTACTTATACAAGGTAACTACTTACCTTTTATCAAACTTCTAAACAATTGAAAACAGGTTTAAACAGGCAAACGCTATATGTATATCGTTAATTTCTGGAGACGCTTGACCTCATTTCATAGTTCCGGCGAAGTATAGAGTACTTACTAACAGAGATTTGGCGAAAATTAAATTTATGAATCATTCAACAATCCTTCAGTTTTATAATAGATGGAAAACAACTCAGTAGTTCCATAACGAAATTAAACTATTGCGCAACTGTGAACTGGAAGTAAAAAGTGAAACTGATTTGTTTATTAAAAAGTTAAAAAAAATTGCGTACATTTAAAAAGAGTATGTTTAATGATTAAGTTTAAAGCGGCCTCATTATTTATTTTCTATCTAGAATGCATCCTTGTTGCATTTTCTGTAGTAGAATGCTTTCTAGGATGCACTACTTGAAGGTTCCACAAGACAATAGATAGTTACTTAAAAAAAAAACATTATAATATCTGTAAAAATATGATGAAAACGCAACTGTGTAGAACGATGCTTCAAACATTAACGCAATTTACTTCTAAATCTGATAGAGCCTCTACGTTTGCAATATTATTACCGCTCACTGGATTCCTTCGAAAATCGCGTTAATTCCCTACATCCACGTGACGGGGGCTCTGTGTATTTGTTTACTCTGTACCGCCGCCGGTACACAGTGCTTTCATGCATCGCTTGACTTATGATTTACTTTGCAAATACTGCCTTCGCGTTATTGTTCTGTTTTCTTTATTAGAACACTGGGTTTATTGTTGGCCGAGTGAATTTATGGTCGTTCGTGTGGTTAGAAATAAAATGTTTAAAATATTTAGGTTTCGAGTGGATATTTATAAATAAATGGATTATGATTTCCAATCTAAAAAGACTGATCAATTTTAGATCTCCACAATATATTGTTTTTATATTATTGTTTTTATTATTTATTTTTTATTATTTTTGATAATTTTAGCTGCAAAATAAATTTTACTACATATTTCTTGATAGACGGCGACCCGAGATACAAATCCAAAATTTCTCATTCATAAAGTATACAGATGCAGGGATACCTGACCCCCCTGAGATGAGATAGGAATAAAACACGAGATAAAACTCAGGGTCGTTTATGATATTGATTGTAGAAATATAAGACCCCGTACGTAGGGTCTTATTAATGTTTTATATATTTTTTTTTATTACTTTAGTAGGCAAACGAGCATGCGGGTTGCCTGATGGTAAGCAATCACCGCAGTTCATAGACACCAACAACGGCCCTAAAAAGGTCACTGATGCGTTGCCGACTCTTTGAGAAAGCAATAAAGTCAAAGTCAATTTTTTTTATTGAAACTTGGCCTTCAAAGAAGGTTCTTTTTCACGTCGATAACTAATTATTTAATCATAATATCTTATGTCTCAAAGCTACAAACTACTAGCATTTCGGAACGACCACTGCTGAGAAGAAA
The DNA here is from genome assembly GCA_018467065.1 of Ephestia elutella. NCBI lineage: Eukaryota > Metazoa > Arthropoda > Insecta > Lepidoptera > Pyralidae > Ephestia > Ephestia elutella. Next base: position 1,362,650 of record CM031578.1, on the reverse strand, counting down.
TGCCGAAAGAAACTCATGAAGCAGTCTTGGTTGCCTATAGGCTCTTTTCTTGAAGGCCCCAATGTTAAACCTATTCGGGAACACTGCTTAGGTTATAACAGCTGAATATTTAAACAGTTGTTCTTCACAATATGTAAGTTACTTATAGAAACTGGGCCAAGAATGACACCCGATCAGGTTTCCTTGCAATAGTTCCTAAGTTGTTAAATGGAAAATGGTCACGCGGGCGAGGCCGGGGGCAAAAGCTAGTTCAAGTTTAATGAGTATACGTATAATAAGCTCCAGTAAGCTGAAACGTTTTAATGTAAGATTTATGAACGAACCTGAAACGGAATGGAATGATGTTACGAGGAGGTAATGTTTTAATTACATTTAATGTGAATCCACTATAATTACAATTTTTATGCAGTATTTACAGATTGATAATAGAACTGTAGGAATAATATGAACAAAGGCAATTGACTATTTATTATATCTATTATAAAATTAATAAAGATATAAAACAATGACAGTAGACGACGAGACGAGAAGAAAGTCACAAAGACAAGAAGCAATAGACAAAAATGTAAGGTGTTTCACCTCATTCCATCATCCTCTCCTGGACGCAGACGCTTCGGTATTGCGTCCATTTGGTGAATTTTAAGTTTATTTTTAGCAGTGAGACCACAATTTGGAATCAAAAAGTAAAATGAATCCTAATAAAAAAAAATTGTATAACGGCGCACCTGGTGACAAATTGGCTGCCTCTACGCCGTAGCCGATAATGTCTACGACGTAGCAACTTCTACGACATGTAAACTTTGACTTTATTGCTACAAAACAATGTCTAAAGTTAAACACTTGCTAAACACATTATCCGTCCAGAATACAAAGATAATGACGTGTATTTTAATTGTAAGGGTAATGTGTTGAGCAATTATTTTACTTAATAGGAAGACTGTGAATGTGCAATATCTTTTTTTTTTCAATAAAACACAAGCTCAGTATTAAATACTGTGATTTATCCCAGTACAAATTCATCGTCTGTAAAATAGCATCCCTCTCAGACAGAGATCACAAACAAAGATGTAAATTACCCTCCAACTTACGGCGACCTCATAAAGTGCATCAAAAAGAAACTTGCCAAAGATTTAGGCGAATATATTCCCCACAACAAAACTGTACACACATGTTTATCTCTTTACTCAAAGAAACATAGCCGGAAAAAATTCAGAGAAGGCTATCACGGTCCGATTCTTCGCCGTACACAAAAATAAAAACCAAAATGTTTAACGAAACTCAACCTTAACTTAATGGAATACAGTCGCGCAGAGAAGCGCTGAAATGTTTGTCGGCGTATGTAACTGTAAGGTCGTAAAAATAGCGTCCCGTTTACGAGACGATGATGGCCGAAGATCACCGAAAATTCCCGAGCGAAAGCCTCCGAGTAGTGTAGGGAAACGCACGAGGGTTTTCGAAAGGGTAAACATTTTAGGTTATTATTGAAGTAGTTTCAACAACTAAGTTTACATTTAGCTTACAAGTTGTTTGTCAACGTTCAAAATTATATTTGCATGGTTATATCACAAAAATATATTAAAATGGGTAATATTTATGAAGTCAAATGAAAGAAATGGATCAAAATTAGATCATATGTAAATCGTAGGCGTAGGAGAATATTTGAAATATTTATGTAAATACTTTAATATTAATTCGCAAGTCCCACTTGAATTGCTACAGATAAAACAAAACATCCTAAAATAACAGAAAGGGAACGATTATTCATACACGTGAAATTATTAAAGGATAAAAGCAAATATTTTTATTACGTATAAAACAAATTATTTCTAGAGCAATACAATTCACAATAAGCTAACATTCCCATAAATCCGAAACACAATAACAGAATTAACTAGGATTTATCGCTGAGAGATGTTCGGAGGAACCTTTAACGAGCTCAGCGTCACGGCAGCTGAGAATTCGTCACGAATCGGCGTCCATCGTGCCGACAATCGGCACACGCCATTTTCATCTCTTTTTACGGAATCTGCGCGGGCAGACATGCGCAGAAGTACCTTAGCCTCAAAAGCCGTCAGTGAAGCGGCGCGCCTTGCCGCACCGTGTAACAACCGCGCCCTGCCGAATATTTATGCAATTTCCAAATTGGAACGCGACTGAAATTGCCAGTGATATTTATTTAAAAGTGTCAACACTTTTGTACGCGATTAACTCGTGTAAACGTTCTTAGGTGTAAGTGAATTGGTGTATGTTTAAGTGAATATGTTTAGTGCGTGAGACTTTGACGGTAGTGGATTGAAAACCGGAGTTTCCTAATGGTGAGTTACGAATTATCTTGAGCTGAACTCCGTTCCGAGTAATTTAATATGTTAAAAGCTTTTCCTTAGAGATCGTAACAATTTTACGAAGTTAATGCGATATTGGATTAACTGAATTAGTTGTTTTGACCCGCGTTGAGATGTTTTGAGTGATTTCAAGTTGAGTATTTTCAAAATATTTTTCAACTGTTTCACTGTAACAATATTATTTTAAAAATTGATATGGGTACTTTGTTTTACAATCTAATCTTGCTGTGAAGTAGACGTATGTATATAGCATGGCTAAAAATGTTTGAAATGGGTCACATGTCGAATTTAACGGCGGGTACGTAGGAATTTGCTCAAAAATTCGATAACCTAGTTGAGCTTGTTTTTTCTGCCTATAGTTTTTAAAGTAATATGTGGTTTATAATGTTCAATATTGTATTTCTATAACCCTACTTATTATGCTTGTAATACATGCGAATGTAAATTTTTTTTGGCTCTATCACGGCACGATGAAGTTTCATGAAATTTGGTACACTAGTAGCATAAACCAGTAAAAAATGTTGTACATTTCATCTAAAATTTAATAATATTATTAAATTTTAGATGAAATGTTAATGTTAATATTAATTATAAATAATATTTTAAAATAATTTTATAATAATATATTAAATATTAATAATATTCAATTGTTTTGTATAAATTAAATGGCAAAAAGTTCCGAGTAATTTTACAAGTCAAATTTATATGTTCTCTACATAGGTACATATAACTATAATTAGATATTAGATAGAACTAACTCAAAGTATTCTTAAGGCTAAAATGTCACATCGAATATCATCATATTCTTGACGTTTCTACTGGGTTACAACGCGACTGCAACAATTACGTGATAAGGGTTACTACTATTGAAATATTTGGTTACGTTAAAAGGGTCACATTTGGGGTGAGATAAATAGATATTGTCATATTTTGAATGAAGGTAAGTGGTGTGTTTTATCTGTGACTAAATATTGTAATTTGAACTGGGTATTAGCACTGTTAAGTAACTCGATATTATTGATAAATATTAATAAAGTTTGTAAGAAATGGCAGCGTCCATAAAAGAATTAATCTAAGTACAGTCACGAACAATAACATGAAAAGAGAATGTGAAAATGTATATAACGTTATTGCTCGTGTCTGTACCAACAATTGATCATTTAACCCAACTAAATACTACTAAATACTCGCCTACTAAATATTCCTTCAACGATGAAGAGATCGCAGGAGGCTTGTCGTGCATTGATGAACAATTGTTATCGCAAAACGCCGTCCTTGAAGGAATATATGCTATGCCCACTCATTTTCCTTTACTACCCAAAAACCTTTGGGCTTTGCCTGGAAGAGATTGCTCGAAATAAGCCCGCTGAACGGTCGAGTCGGTTCAAGATTTAATAATTAGTACAATACTGCAGAGGCCGGGAAGTCAGAATTTACTGGACGAGTAGGTTTCAAGGCCGAGCGCTAACGAGGCCTTATAAAAAAATCTGTGATTAATATGCATTTTTTTATGACCGTAGCAAAATTGGCTGTATGACAAGTTACATAATTAATGTGACATTGACAGATGACAGATAAATTGAAAAGTTTTGAGCAGCGGCCAGGAATTAATTTTCATAAAAATTTCCCGGCCTAAGGCCAGGAAGTAATGTATGAGCCAGGAATCACAAACTTCCTGTCAACTTTTAACTACAATAATGTCTACATTTCCAAACATTTTTGAGAAAAAAACAATAATGCTTCGTCAGTCGATCGTCTCCTTTTTTTTCCTGTCTCGTCCGTCGATAGTCTCTTGTCTCTTATCCGTCAGAGGTCATAGAGTCCGTCCATAGTCAAGTCAGTAAGGAGGCTGAACGCCGCTACACCCGCCATTGATTTGGTCCATACGTAGAACAATTGAAGTTTTGTACTAATGTCTTGTAAAGAAATGTAGTATTGTTGTATTATTTAGAAGCTGTGTGCGGTGGTGACTCAGTAGATTAGGAGCTTGACTAGCAACCCAAAGGCGCAAGTTCAAATCTCAAGCGCAGCCCGATATATGCTGTAGTTAATTTTGACCAATTTACGAAACTCTTCATCGATCACAACCCGTTTTCGATAAAAGGAAAATATTGTAAAGAACTTGCAGCAGGTACACTGGCCCTTAATTTTACAAGTTACAAATGTAGTACATCGTGCCTCAATTGTGTATCAAAAGCCAAAGAAATCGTAATAAAGCATGAAAATCTTACAGAGTTTTGTCGCTTAAGTTCAATTTCTTTGGATCTTGAGACACAATTATACATAATTATTATTATTACATCTACGTTTATAATTAGTATAATCAGCCCCCTGGTTGACTATTGTATTCACAAGTGTGTGTGTGTGTTTCTGCCGCTAGATGGCGTTAGTCTAACGACTAACAGTCATATCAGATGCCTTTAGGCGACTCTAATAAATCATGTCACCAGTGTCCACACGAAAACTAGATTGGATTAGAATTGTCATTTGTACAACTTCAAAAACTATCATTATTCATTTCCGTCAGTTAAATAACATTCAATCAATCGTAATCAAAGTACCTGGCAGTGGTATAGTAAGTTGTAGTTAAGTAAACATAGCGTGACCGAACACGCCTTTTAGTGCTATCAACATGAATCGGAGCGGTCGCTTTTTGTAATAGGTACATTTAGTTTTCAGTGAAACACTGCGGTAACCTGGATATTTATATCGAAATTACATGCTACAAGGCAAATATAATTTTTTACTCCATAAAAATATTGGAAATAGAAATATTTATTTTGCAATAACGGTACTAAAGATGTTCAAATATATCACATAGACCAATATGTTACTCTATCACTGGTATGCAAAGATTGAAATAATTGAGACAAACATTCTAATTAATTAATACATCAGTCATGCATGTCACATCTCAGTCAGTCATAATTCCTAGATGATCAAAAATTATAAATTAGGTACCCAGTTGCTGCTCGTATATTTTCTAAAATTAACGACAAATAACGTAGGTAGCTGCGTCTTGAGTATTGTATAATGAAATATTTATAGTCATAAGTACTAATAGTTCTCTTCCGCTTGATGGTTGAGTAATGATGTAATCTTTTAGTGGGATGTTGAATTTGTAACACGTGTGTCGCGATGCGCGATGTATTGAACCCCTAGTAAATTCAGTGAAATTGTTAATGCAAACCTCAGTGTTTCATTTTAGTAGTATTTGCATCTTGTGTTATTTCACAGCTGTATACCATGATGACGTTGTGGATTCGCATGTTAACGCATGTCGTGTTAGCAATTTGAAGTACCTGGAGTGCAAAAAATCTAAGGTCATTTATCACGATACGATGTCTTCTTAAGAAATACCATAGGCAGATGGCAATGTAAAAGGGAAGAGTTAGTAAGACAGCAGTACAAGACGCAAATAAACAAAAATATGAGCATCATGTCGTAAAAAGAAGTGAAAAGGTTATCAATGGAGTGAAGAAAATTAAAGGAACTACACAATACCATCGCTCTTAAATTTGAGGTGCGCTTTAAAGATGTGAGACAGAGACGCGTGGAAAAAGAAATTGAGTCAATGGTTCAGGGCATGTTATACAAAAAAATATATAGCTATTAAAAAATTCAGTACTGTGAAAGACACTGGTTGAAAAAAATTAAAAAAATACACAAATAAAGCAGCGCTGGCTACGCAATTAGCGCCGAGTGACCGATAACTGGGCTCGTCCCTGTGAGCAAAAGGCCGATAAAGCAGATTTTTACATGACTGCCTAGAAAAATATTGCTATTGATTGTGTCTTTACACTCATGTTATTTACCATCTTGAGTCGACCAAAGGTAAAACCCAAGACCTCTACATTAATAGACTAGCCTGTTTCTACTATGCCATGTATTGATAATGTTGCCAGACTAATAGTGAATGTACAGTCGAGGGCAGATAAAATTGATACCCCTACCTCACTGACTCCTATCTCAGAGGGGGTCAGGTTTATCTGCACTCGACTGTACAACGTTTTTGACTTCAAATGACGCGTATGATAGGTCGTAAAGACACGACATACACAAAGGTCTCAGCAAATGCATTTTCAAACTTAACATTAGCATTTTTGGCGATCGATGAAAGCGAAATCCACAATAAACAGCTTTAAAAAATTTAACAAATTAAATGAAATTTCAAATTTAACATTGCCAAAATCATTGTTGCGGCGATCGATGAAAGCAAAATAAACAAGGTACAGCTTTAAAAAATTAAACTAACAAAGCACCAGATCAGCTATTTGAGGATTTTTATCTTACTTGCTACATAAAAAAATAATAAATTAATACCTACCTAGTTAAGAAACTTAAAAAAAAGCGTTTATTGTTACTTCTCCAACAAACCCTTTAATTTCATACCCATAATCCCATATTGTAGAAATGCATTACAAATAACTATTCCGCCATCTTGGATGATCTGCCATATTGGAATTTAGAATGATGTCACATACTCATATCATGCATTGTCTTCCTTAAAACTAAACGTGTGCACCAAATTTCTGCTCAATCGGTGTTGAAAATATCTACTTTAAAAATTGAGTTCCAAAACTGCACCTGAATGAACATACTTAAACTCCATTTATTCTTACCAGTCCTATCCTGTAAACAATCTTCACAGTACGTGTTGTTGAATTTTTTGTTGAAAATAAATCAAATAATAGTTCAAACCTAAACATTCTAAAGTAAAACATTTAATTCAACAGAAATTACTTTTTGTGGTTAATAACCACAAAAAGTAATTTCCTAAAAGGTCTATTTTAATTTATATTGTTGTAAATTCATAAAAAGACATGAGTATGATTGTTTACATGATAGGACTTGGTAAGAATAAATATAGAGTAATTTAAAAAAAGCAGCTATTTGCAGAATGACACATCGCCGGGTGCCCAATTAGCGCGAGATGACCGATCACCGATCCCTTTCTGTGAGCAAAACTGGTAAAATGCCGATAAACCCCTATCTCTTTCCCCTTTTGTTGTTTTTTTCCCTATCCCTAATTTGCAATGCGAAAATTTGACTCGAAAATAAAAGGGGTATTATTTTCAATCTTGGACATTTTTGAAGGGTATCCCTCTTGGATAAATTGATAAGTAAATTATTTACGCCATTATTAAATGTGGTGTATTACACCACCTATTGCAGTGAAACTTGGGTTTCAAAATAAAAGAATCACTGCTTAAAACACGAGTATAATCTTTTGAACTAAAAAAATTTTGACCAATGTCTTTTAACAAAAAATTATCCGGACACACTAAAGAAATAAAAAATAAAAGAAAGGAAAGTTAACAACAGGAAAGGAATATTAACAGGTAAAATAAGAAATACATGAATTTGCTTGTTATTTTAAAAAGAAAATTAAATGAGTGAAAGAAAATGGAGATGAAATGATGTATAAAAATTCCAAATCAAAACCGAAACAAAAATTATCCCGACCAAAAGGGGGGCCTTTAGAATTTAGAGGAAAAAAGTTATCACAATATGTTTAAAAAGACTATCTTAAAAGAACCACAGGCGCCACGGTTACAAACTAAACATTTCGTCGCTCTGTGACTCATTCTCATGTGCAGGCCGACTTTGCCGCGACTGAAGATTTCGGAGCTGCGTTCAACCCGGCTGAGTCCCACATCTTGGTCCACAACCTGATTTACAAAATACACGCTGACGAATATCCAGGTGCAGGCCGACGTTGCCCACTCTCGTCTAATGAACAATCCATACAATACATACATGAAATATTTCAGTGCTACTTCATATAATCCTTCTGGTTTTTGACAACTAGATTCAACTTCTCTCGTCCCATTTTTTTTGATAGGATACCTCCTGAACGGTCTGATCGTCAACTTTTGATCTTCAATTGGAATCTTCAGATGTGAAGAAATCTGTCGTTTGATATCCAAAATAGATGCTCGTTGGGAAAGCCTCTATTGTGCATTCCCCACCCTGAGGTTTTTTACACCATAAACTTCATTGCTAGAGATCGATACTTGTATGTTAAGAACAATAAAAAGCACATTAAAGATTTAATTCTGAATAAAAACATCAAAAAGGAAAATCAACTCTCTAAAAAATCTCAATTTTTTTTCACCCAATTGACAGCCCGTCAAAAAAATCGAACCAACCAAAATTTCGAATTTCTAAAAAACTTATCATAAAGAAAGAACACAGAAAAAAGCTTGCGTAGAAATAGAATCACAAACTAAAATAGATTTGTAACCTTGTAGCGGTGTAACGCTACAAAGCATCTCCCTACCAAACAAAAAAAAACAACAAAAGCAAAACAAACAAAACAAACAAACAAACAAACAAACAAACAAACCAACAAGACAAACAACACAAACCACAACAAACAACCAATAAAACATAACAACCGAACAACTAAAACAAAATCCGGACAAGATACCTACACAAAACCAACAAACAGCAAAACGCAACCAAATGCCTACAACCGAAAAACTAAACGAAATACTAATCCTTATTGCTATCCCTATGAATAATGTAGACTTGGTCATACGAGTATACCTAATCGAAGCGTCTGAAGATTCGAAGCGCGAGCCTTCTAACCCGACTGAGTCCCACATCTTGGTCCACAGTCTGATTTTCAACAAGCTGCAGAATCATCGACAACTCGCAGACCGTACATTAAGAAATTCGGGGTGTAAGCAGTAGCAAACAATTTAATACAAGAACCAGAGCAACCCGATGCAACACCGTACCGCAATATAACCTCCGACTCTAAAGCCATCAATTAAATGTGAATAATCCACAGTAAGGAGAATCTGTCGGGCAGCTTCTTGGCAGGCTAAAACAGAAAATCACAGGATGGAAAACCGCGACCGGTAAACGGTCACCGTCCCACAAAAACAACAAAAAAATTCAAGCAAAGTAAGAAAAAGGTAAAAAACAGGTAAAACCAGGTAAAAACCAGGATTCTTTCCGCAAATCGGGCGCCATATTTGCAGTGAAACTTGGGTTTCAAAATAAAGGAATCACTGCTTAAAACACGAGTATAATTTTTGAACTAAAAAAAATTTGACCAATGTCCTTTAACAAAAAATTATCCGGGACACACTAAAGAAATAAAAATAAAAGAAAAGGGAAAGTTAACAACAGGAAAGGAATATTAACAGGTAAAATAAGAAATACATGAATTTGCTTGTTAGTTTTTAAAAAGAAAAAATTAAATGAGTGAAAGAAATGGATGAAATGATGTATAAAAAATTCCAAATCAAAACCCGAAACAAAAATTATCCCGACTAAAAAGGGGGCCTTTAGAATTTAGAGGAAAAAAAAGTTACGCCACAATATGTTTAAAAAAGTCTATCTTCAAAAGAACCACAGGCGCCACGGTTACAAACTAAACATTTCGTCGCTCTGTGACTCCATTCTCATGTGCAGGCCGACTTTGCCGCGACTGAAGATTTCGGAGCGCGTTCTAACCCGGCTGAGTCCTGCACATCCCATTGGTCCAGCCAACCTGATTTACATACACGCTGACGAATATCCAGGTGCAGGCCGACGTTGCCCTACTCTCGTCTAATGATGAACAATCCATACAATACATACATGAAATATTTCAGTGCTACTATCAGGTATAATCCCTTCTCCGGTTTTTGACAACTCAGATTCAACTTCGTCCCATTTTTGATAGGATACCTCCTGAACGGTCTGATCGTCAACTTTTGATCTTTCAATTGGAATCTTCAGATGTGAAGAAATCTGTCGTTTGATATCCAAAATAGATGTCGTTGGGAAAGCACTCTTATTGTGCATTCCCCACCCTGAGGTTTTTTTTACCATAAACTTCATTGCTAGAGATCGATACTTGTATGTTAAGAACAATAAAAGCACATTAAAGATTTAATTCTGAATAAAAGAACATCAAAAGGAAAAATCAACTCTCTAAAAATCTCAATTTTTTCACCCAATTGATGAAGCTCCGTCAAAAAAAATCGAACCAACCAAAATTTCAATTTCTAAAAAACTTATCATAAAGAAAGAACACAGAAAAAAAGTTTGCGTAGAAATAGAATCACAAAACTAAAATAGACCTGTCCTTGTAGCGGTGTATATCGCTACACTATATATTAATATAGGTAGATGCGCGACAATTTCCATTTTTATCGCACATACTTAACGACAAGAGCGTACTTTTAAAAGTTATCTATACATATAATAAAACAGTAAAAATATTTTGTCTGTACATTTAGTATTTTTGACTGAAATGGATAGAGGGACACTTAAAAAGAATAATAGAACTCAATTTTTTTATTTTTTATTTCTTGTCTGTCTGTCTGTCTGTCTGTATGTATGATCACGCTAATCTCCGAAAGTACTGAACCGATTTGAATGAAACTTTTTTTGTTGTATAGCTATTAAGCCTGGGCAACATTTAGGCTATAATTGATTTTGAAAACTGGAACACCTGATGAAGAACCAAAACAGAACATTTAAACTATAAGAAATATAGACATGGTGCCTTAACAAAAGTCGTTCAATCTGATGAGCATTTTCTGTTGACGTATAAAAATCGAAGATTAGGATCATCTGATGAAGAATTCCAAGAGACCAGCTACACTATAACATATATGGAAATGGCGCCTTAGTAAAAGTCGTTCAACCTGATGAGCATTTTCTGCTGACATATAGAAATTGAAGATCTGGAACATCTGATCAAAAGCTCCAAGAGAGATTTTTCATCTAAGCGAAACACACGCGGGCGAAGCCGCGGGCGACAGCTAGTTCGCTATAAAAATGAAATATTATTTTTACTATAAAAATGCGAAAGTTATATTTAATACAGATAAATATTCCTAATCTAGGTAATAAACTATACGAGCGACGATAACTCCTACATTCGTTAATCAAACCGAATTGAGGTCGTATCTACGACTTGCTACCACGAAACTAATTTGGACGCAAAAACTTTCGCCGATCATTTCGATCGGTGGATATTTCAACTGAATTTGGGGCGAACTCTATTAGACCATGCAATTTTCGGGTCTGGCCGTTGAGGCCCCTCATTTCCGCCACGCTCTCGGCCGCACGACGCTTACGAATTTTTAAAATTTGTTTGTCCTCAACGCTCTAAAGTACAGTTTGAGAACTAAATTGTTACAATTAAAATAAGTATTACCAAAGTTATGTATGTATTGAGTATGTTTGCTCGAGTTTAGTTATGAAAAAAATGTAATTAGTATTCATGAATCAAGATACATCAGATTTCGGAGATCAAAAAGATGTGTAGAACAATGTATAAGTAATTTATGTTCTGTTATCTGTGATTGTACCTTTTTAAATAAAGTAAATAAAATAAAAAAAATAAATAAATATAACTTTAAACTGTCACTTAAGTATACACATATAAAATCAGTAATTTCTGTTGAGTGTAGACATTAGTTTATTTTTTCGTGTTAATTACTGGTATGGTACAGTACTTTTTCTTTATATTATTCCAATTTTTCGAAACTTTTAAAAAATCAACAAAAATCATTTCAATAAATAAAAGACGGGGCAAGATGTCCTTTTTGGCATCTAAGTATGTTGGTAGTAACCTTTCTATATTTTTGTTAATCCATACTAATATTATAAATGCGAAAGTTTGGATGTGAGTTTGTGAATTTGTGAGTTTGTGAGGATGTTTGTTACTCAATCACGCAAAATCTACTGGACGGATTTCGATGAAATTTGGTACAGAGGAAGATAATGACCTGGAATAGCACATAAGCTACTTTTTATCCCGGGAAAAAGCACTGTTCCCGTGGGAAATTCACGCGGGCGAAGCCGCGGGCAAAAACGCTAGTAATTTCATAAATGGTTTTGTTTTTTTATATACTTGGTGTATGCATAAAATTATTATTAATGGTAGTGTAAAAAATACACAAACACATGGTTTATATGAAAATAATAAATGAAACGCATCATTTTTGTCCTCAACTGTACTTCCTCAAGTTACAAGTTGATTTACAATTTGTGGGCGTCGCGGCCGAGAGCGTCCAGGACAAACAAATTTTAAAATTCGTGAGCGTCGCGGCCGAGTGCGTGGCGGATTGAGAGCGTAACGGCCGGACCCCAATTTTCAGCCTAAGTAGGAATTAGGATTTTTTATGTATTTTCTTTTTCTAGCCTATTATAAGTACTAGTGGTTCTGTGAGAACAGTGACCTCGCGAGCCCTTCCACGAAATAACCGATATTTTACCGTGTCCCTGGCTTAGAAGAGATTTGAAACCAACCTACCAATGCTGGAAAGAAAGTAAAAAGTTTTTGTGGTTGGTCAATACCACAAAAAAAATTACTGAGACCTGCCTTTTCCGCCTCGAAATATTATAAATAATTCTTCTTCTTCTTCTTCTCTCAGCCGAAAGACGTCCACTGTTGGACAAAGGCCTCCCCCAAGGATTTATCCATGGAGGGTTTTGCCGTAATCGCCACGCTTGGCAGGCGGGTTGGCGATCGCAGTGTGATGGCATAGTACGCGGAAAGATGCTGCTGCCCATCCTCCGGTGTTTTAAATCCCTTAGTCGTCTCTTACGACACCCACGGGAAGAGATGGGTTGGTGCTATTCTAGGGCCACACCACAGGCCACATTATAAATAATATTAATAAATATATACGGACAAATCACACAGATTGAGTAAGTTCAAGACTTTACGGGATGCTAATTTAACAATACTATATTTTATAACAAATACATATTATGTATAGATAAATATTCAAAACCCAAGTCAATCTGAAAAAGATTATTTTCCATCTTGACCCGACCGGGGATCGAACCCGGGACCTCTGGTGTGGCCGTCTGGCGTGATGACCGTTAGGCCACGGAGATCGACAGTCGTCAGAAATGCATGGTTTGACCTATTGGTTATAGGTATGTATAGTAATTTGCGCAACAAAATTAAAGTTCAAAAAGAAAGTTCAATTTGAAATCGAATCTATTATATACATATACGTATATATTACTTTTTTAATAGTATTCTAATCGTACAATGAAGTTTTTTGATATCAGATTTATTTCAAGTGTTCAAGATAATTCCACCAAGCAAAGCAATCCACAATACAATATGTACCATTAGCCAAATAAATACTTGAGTTTTTTTTTTTTTGAGTTTGCGTGTACCACCCTAGATCTCATCTATGCTTCTCATCAGGCAAGATAGAGGCAAACGCGCTCAGTTTAAAAAAATACACGCAATTCAAACAATCTCATTTACTTCAATAAATCAAGTCACTCTTAAATGAATTTGCGAGTATTAAAAGCTTTGCTGCGCCATCTATTGATTTTTTTGTGAACTATCGTATAAGAATTTAATATATGGATTTATAGCGGTTTTATTAAATTTTACTATGTTGTTCATACAAAAAGTTGCGTCTTAATAAGGATAACAAAAATGTCTGATGACATTTTCGAATTTTTTTAAATAGCTGAGATATAAGGTTTTTTTTATATATTATCGCCATTTTATAAAATTTCGAAAAACTGGCTCGACTAAAAAATTCTATAAAATTAACGAACCTGCTCACAAAATTTCATAAGAATCGGTTCAGAAATGCGACCTGTAGGCGATAACATCCGGACAGACAAAAGAATTTTCGGCTAGTGGAAACTGAGACGCTTCGCTCGCTGCGCTCGCTCGGTCGATTATGTGAAATAAAAAATGATAAAATTGTGAGTCTTGACCAAAAACTTTCCTTTTTGAACTAATAAATATACAGTCAAATCATTTCTTTATTTAGAATTTATTTATGTGTTGTCAGTACGCATTCATTTCATACTAAATTATTTCCTGGCAATGGGATAGAGACTAATTATGTATTAATAACGTTTCGCTAAATAAAAATATCCGTAGTGTGACATGACCAGCTAATGGTGACCGTTGAGCTGTTGCAACTTTTTCGTTCCTAGTGTTCAGTTCACGTTATATTATTAAAGTAATACACATTGTATAAAATGGCAGTTAAAACTAACAACGTCCATTTCCGAACCAATCGACTAACATATGAAAACATCTTGCCAAGTCAACGCTCGTCCAAAAGCAAGTTGGAGTGTATGTCTAAACGGTCTAAACAGAGCCAAACGCTCAATGCGTACAGTCGACTAACTGCATCTCAAGATACCTTTCTATGGACCTTTATGCGATAGTAATAAAGGCGAATTGGGATAGGTTTATGTGCTGTTGACAATACAAACGTTAAACGATTCTGGGTCACCGCCAATTTCGGCTAAAACTCCTGTTATTACAAATTACGTGGAATTTTTACGCCATCGATATCTTTTGAATACAAATTGATGGTAATTTTTATGTGATTTTTTGGTAATATTTGTTTGAATTGCGTTTAATTTATATTCTTGGTGTATAGGTATAAATATGGAATAATCGAAATTTTATTTATTTATATTATTGACAATAAATTATATTGGCACAATTAGTGTGTTGAGTATCAATCAATCAATCACTTTATTTGTTGGGTACCATAAATAATAATGATTATTAGACCAAAATATTACATCTAGTCTATTCATTTTAGATTATTTCGCGGCAAAATTATTAAAAATCATGCTTTTTTGTATCTGTGTTATGCCTATGTATGAGTACATTAAAAAACACTTATTTGTAGGGAATTTAGTCCTAACTTGTATAGTTTTCCTAAGAATTCAGAAAATTTGTAAAATGGGACACGTTTCAAGGGGGAAAGGGGGACTTCGAAGGCGGGGGGAGGGTAGTGTTTTTTAATGTACTTACACATAAGCATAAAACAGATACAATAAAGCATGATAAATAAATTTGCCAAATTTTCCATACATTGAAGTCTAGAATGAATAAACTAATCTGGTATAAAAGGCGGACTTAACGCTAACAGCATATCTCTTATAGTCAACCTTCGGTATAAACGGAAATTAAAAGTATTGAATGTTTGATTACATCTTACACCTCTTACAAATATGAGAAAACAAGTACGGCGGCCGGGCTCAAGATCTCGTTATGTCAAGCAGTGGGTCCAACTATCTACTACTAAGGCCCGTATTTATAAATCACACTCAAAGTTAAGATAGATCGATCTTAAATGCGCACTTGAGTCGCGGTGCTAATTTATAAATCTTACTTGAGTTTTCGCTTGAGTTCCGCGTATCAGCCGAGTGAAGACATATTAATAAACAAATATCAGCACTTAAAAGTGCTCTCAAGATGCTACTCAAGAGCAACCATGACTTGAGAGTGACTTGTGACAGTAGTTAGACTTAGTAAAAAATGATAGACCCGGCTTAGTAATCTATATCCTAACTGTAGTTATTTGGCCTGTTTGTCATGTCATGTCTATTCTTTTTTCATTCGTCTGAGAGTTAGACGAAAGTCAAAAATGACGTTTACGTGAAATCGCGATCTTGAGATCGATCTCAAGCTGAGTTCTGAGATCTCAAGTGATATGCCTTTGATGTAGGTATATTAATTAGCGACGATCTTAAGTGCGTGATCACAACTTTAGTGCGACTCAGCTGAGTTCGCACTTGAGAGCTGTTTTGAGCTTGGTTTATAAATACGGGCCTAAGATAAGTTTCCATGCATAAATTCATCCCAAAACAATAGCAATATAAATTATCAATCAATCTATCAGCTGTAGGTCTTACACTAACTTTTGTGAAGGATCCGCTTCCCGGAACCCGTTTGAACTTTCGGATCTTGAAAGTGGCATTAAATTACTTTGTCATTAATTTGTTAGCTAATTGATTTCACGGGTTTCCTTTAAAGTTACACTAAGTGAGTGCTCCCACATGAATGTTAAACAGAACAAATTTTAAATTTAATGTTCTTTTTATAATTCCCGTCTCCCACATATGTATTTTTTTAAAATAAAAAATGGGTTTGCTCTTGACCACTGTTTTCTTTCACTTCTTTTATCTTAGTTTGACCAGGTGAATAAATCTCGATATGAAGGTAAGGAAAAATATATAACCATTTAAACCTATAAATCTGAAGTCGCCTAGAGGTATTATAAACCATTAAAGTCTTAATGGTCTTAACGGGCTATAATGCCTTTAGTTAAAATTCGAGACCATTGTTATCCACTTACAAGTCCACTTTCAGTCAGACCATTGGCCAACAGTTTCGGGGTCGGAGCTGGCCTTAACGACACAATTACTTCTGCCAGGGACTCAAGGTTTGAGGCCAGCATCTATCTTTGTTATAAGCCCATCAGTTTTGATCTCGTAGATCTCGTGATTTCATAGATTTGCTGTATTTAATTCATTTTATTATATTATCTAGCGACCCGCTCTGGCTGGTTATATATTATACTTAACTTATAAACCTTCCTTAAGAAATTTCCTATCGAACAGTTAAAGCCGCATTGAAATCCGTAGCATCGTTTAGGAGGAGTTTAATAATAGAGACAGAGGACTTTAATTTAAAATTGAGATTAAGATTAAGATATAGTGAGAGACTGAGAGTAGCCCATCGCCTATGAGAGGAATCTCCAATTTAAAGACCATTCCCTTAACTGACTTTTACAATATGCGCGGAAAGAGAAACAGCACATTCTATGTTTTTTCTTCATTCCCAGACCATCATGGACGAACGGATAGGGCAAAGTGATAATTAATACAAAGCCAATATTGAACAGACGTCGCACAACTATACAAGTTGTCCAACCTGGCGTCACCTGCGAAGCCTGTAAATAGACGTTGTTATGCAAATTGAGCTATATAAACTGCCTTCAGGCTTCCACGGTTCGTGAGTCAATACCCTGGCAGAGTACATTTTAAAATTTGTATAAGTATAACCTATATCTAATTGATTTACTTATATTAATGGCTTTCTAAACAAAATTTTCTAAAAACTTTAATACATGATATACACACATCTTTCTTATTATAACACCCTTCGTTTGGCATAGGGGAAGCGAGAATACAAATATTAAAATAAATCCATCATCATACAAACTATAAAAAAATAGGTACTTTAGTAGTATTTTAGGCTACAGAAGCTACAGAAATCCCGTCAAAATCATATTGTAATATGTATGCTACGCCGGTGTTACGAGATATCTACAAAGAGCTACGAGAATGCTACGATATGTCTACGAGCACGCTACTAGATGTTTAATAAATTTATAGAAACATTTATTATTTTTTAGGACTTTTTTATATAGGATATTTTTGGCAAAGTGAGTGAAGTGGTTTTTGCCATTTGCCTTCTCAATTATATATGCTTGTTGCTATAACTATCAACTAAATTAGATTGGTAGAAAAATTTTAAAAGATGTACCTATACTAGTGTACTCTAAATACTTACTCATTGTATTCTAATCAAAGGTTATGTGAAGAACTATGAATTTTACGGTCGCAATTCCCCGGAAATTAGTTTCCTTAATTATTCAGTTTATGCTCGGGTTCTTGATGTAATAATAAATTTAACTTTGAATTCGTTTGCATAACTTTGAACTAGTTTCACTTTTGGCAAAACTTACTGATAGTCTTTAAATAATTGAAAATAAAATAAAGATATCCAAAATAGCTTTGCAAAAACGGCAGATAAATGAACCTTCATATTGTAGCTGACGTTTCATTTGACGTTGCAGTAGCGTCGCAGCCAGACTGGAGTACTCCTATGTCCACTTGTGGTCGTGGTTGCATTTTCACAAACAATTCCACTACCCGCCCCATGTTTATAAAGTCACATTAAATTGAATTAGTCAAACAAAGTGAAAACTTTGACTTTCCCTAAATAACGCCCGAGGCTATTAACTAAATTGGTAAAGTCTCTAACCTCTGGGACCTCCACGTAAGGCAACACACGCTTGACCAGTTAATAAACCCAAAATGGGCTTATTAAACGGCCATGGCCCTTCTGGGTAAACAAGGCATTTTCAAGATAAATCAGTAGGAACCCGTATGAAGTCTAATAGTGATGTGCCTGTGGCTGTTACGAGGCGTGGTGCTCAAACGCCATAAATGGCAATTTTTTGTGTGTGTAAGTGTTATATTAAACTGTATGTGTATAACCAAGCCTGTTAAAAAAAAATCAATTTCTTTCTCAAAAGTCGGCAATGCATCAGTGACCTTCTCAGGGTCGTTGATGTCTATGGACTGCGGTCATTGCTTACCATCAGGTAACCCACATGCTCGTTTGCCTACTATTCTAGAAGAAAAAAAAAAACCTTTATTATACCGAATATTCCAGCAAAGCCATGCTGGAGTGGAGACCGTGGGGATATAAAAGACCTCTCGGAAGACCTCAGATGCAGTGGTTAGATGATATCAAAAGGATAGCGGGCAAATACTGGATACACACTGCCCAGGATTGGAAGAGGTTGAAGAAAGCCTACAGGAAAATGGTCGAAGAAGGCTTGAGATGATAATGATGATGCTGAATATTAATATTGATATTTTTTTTTGGAATTTATTAATGCCTTGATCGCTGATTAATATTTTTGATACTTACGGATAGAATAAGATCTGGTTGTCCAGGTTAAAAGAACTTTTTGTCCGCTCCCATGGATGCGAATCCTTAGGGCGCAGTCAATACTAACATATTTCTAAAAATAATTTCCTCTTTCGCTGTACAAAATAATCCTAGTATTTCCGAAAATGTTGAAAACTCGGGAACACTTCCAGGAACGGCACATCACTAAGTCAGAGCCATGAAATTACGTTTGCGCCAAAATTTATGACCGTTGAGTTTTGGGCCCTACAAGTTGAGAGTGGACTTTTATGAAACACAAGTTTGTAGAAGTAAATTGATTATTTTTTCAGATTTCTGTCCTGTTTTTCTACTAATTTGTAACTTTCGAAAGTAGATCGATTTAGGACTTGGAAAAGTCAAGCTAAAGTTCAATCGAAATTGATTTGAACGACCTATAAAGCGTTGTGGAAGAAAAATAATATTTTGTATTTCTTTAATTATTATAAATAAATAAATCAAAAAAATATTCATACGAGGTACGTTCTTTTATTTTCATATTGTTTTCTGTTGTACAATTTCTTCTTCTTGCTTGCTCATCGTTATATTACTATATTATATTCATTCACTTACCATTATATTTTATTCATATAATATACTTAATGAAGATATTCATACGAGGTACGTTCTTTTATTTTCATATTGTTTTCTGTTGTACAATTTCTTCTCCTTGCTTGCTCGTAACTGAAGGGGAAGATTTATAAGGCGGTCGTGAGGCCGGTGATATTGTACGGTTCGGAGTGTTGGGCGACTAAAGTTAAAGAGGAGAAGAGGCTTCATTCTGCGGAAATGAGAATGTTGCGTTGGATGAGCGGGGTAACACGGATGGATAGGATAAGAAATGTATATGTTAGAGGAAGTTTGAAGGTTGCTCCTATCAATGAAAAGGTAAGAAGTAACAGATTGACATGGTTTGGTCATGTTATGAGGAGAGAAGACGAACATCTAGTTAAGAAGACATTAAATAAGAAGGTGGAGGGCTACAGGGGAAGTAGGAGACCAAAGAAGAGATGGTTGGACTGTGTGAGGGACGATATGAAGGGGTTGGGAGTGGATGTTGGTATGACGGGAAACAGAGACGTGTGGAAGGATAAGACATATTGCGCCGACCCCAGATGACGGGATAAGGTAAGGAATATGATGATGATGATGATGATGATATACTTAATGAATTACGCTTAGATATAGAATGAACGAGTACATTTTTAGGGTTCCGTAGTCCGACAAGGAACCCTTGAAGAAATGCAAAACAGCGCGGTGCCAAAAATGACTACGGAACCCTACTTTATGCGTGGTCCGACACGCACTTGGCCGGTTTTTTTTTAGAATAATCCTTAATTAAAATGATACGTTCGAGATATTTATTTTTGTCCAATTTACCTCACCTTATATTTACGTAGTGAGTTAAAGGCAAAAGCAAATATAAAAAAGCCAAATCAAATTCCGGAAAGTATTAACTCTGACGCACAAGTGAATTCTGTAACGAAATTGTCTTTTATGTTATTGTACGCGAAAGTAGGGATTTACTGTTCCATTCTGGCAAAATGGAATGACCTGTGTTTTGTATGATTTGATTGAATTGTGGATGTATTTTTACATTAGGCAACATTTCGCGAACATTCAATTGATATAAAGAAAAATAAAAGAGAAAAAAAAGGTACAAAATTATATTAATGTTGCCAATAAACAATTTTGTTATAGGAATAATAAAAATGATGAAAAGAAGATAAATGATTTTCGCCAACTACTTAACTGAAAGTGACTTTAAAATATTTGTATAAATAGGGGTCTTAATTAAAACCTTAAGAACATATTTAATTATAATATTTGTTTATACCCCAGGAACATCATGTAATTTGTATTTCTATATATTTCTCGCCAATTTAATACTCAGTAAAAGGTTTAACAGGCTGAAATGAATTTTGGCACCCAATTTTAAGTTTAAAACACGAAAATGCTATTAAATATTCCAACAAGCTAATTATTAAAAATAAAAAACACGACTGACAAGTTTTTACTAAAAAAGTACATACAAACATATAAGTTATATACATTTTTGAAATCGCCTTTTAAAGCCCTTCAATTTGATACCCCACTCGATAAGATTGATCAAATTTTATTTTTTTGGTCTGCTATTTATCACATATATAATCCGCCATTTTGTTTTTATGATGACGTCATATAGCCTATGTCACTCGGAGGAATGCAAGGAATAATGACTTACATATATACTTTACAAAAAGCCGAAGTTTCCGATATATTTCGCTGACTCATGCAAATCTCCGGCATAATTTTTCGCGCTACCCAAAAAAGCTTTGCGGGATCAATATTTAATATCCACAGCTAAGACCTAGCCCCACAGAGTATATAAAGATCAATCGCGGCAAATCTTGTTTGAATACGTTATAGTAAAAAAATCGTTACAAAGCCACGAAGTCACCGCGTTGGTTT
Source organism: Ephestia elutella (assembly GCA_018467065.1). Taxonomy (NCBI): domain Eukaryota; kingdom Metazoa; phylum Arthropoda; class Insecta; order Lepidoptera; family Pyralidae; genus Ephestia; species Ephestia elutella. The sequence continues at coordinate 1,341,371 of CM031578.1, read as the reverse complement.
TTCATCATTTTTCTATTAGATTGCCTAATGTCTTTAGAAAAAATACTTAAAATTGTTTTATGTAATAAAATCTGAATTTGTAGTGAACTTAAACAAACAAAAGAAAGCGCCATTTGATAAAAAAAAAAAAACTATTCACGGTGAAATTTAAACTGTGGTGAATCAGTAGAAAATATAAAAAAAAATATAGTATCTTCACAAATAATACAGCTAATTTATTAACTAAACATAAAGATTTAACGTACATGGATTAACTGATCTGATGTGGTGAAATATTAATATTCAAAGAAACAATTAATCAAAATTTGTTATGTGTAGTATAGGTATAATATATTATTTATTAATTCATTTTAGTGTCTCTCTCACCTGTCGCCTCTCCACCATTCCCAATCCTACGCATCGTACAAGACATCCTGAGCTCCCGGTCCCCAAAGGAATATTTTATGCCCTGACCCGAACCGATGATTAATTCCACGAACAGCTACAGTCCCGCTGATTGGATGTCGCTCTCGAATCATTTTGGCGGGAAAAGGAAACGAGGTGAAAAAATTCGGAGATATCATTTTTGTTACACGATCGTGTAAGATTGGGTTTTGGAGTTTATATTCTGATGTCTCTTAGTATATTCTTCCTATTTAATATCTATGCTTTTGCCGTTGTATTTACTTAGACGTTGCCAAATTGCCATATGCCTTCTCTATTTACCACTTCTGTATGAAAAATCATGTATAATATAGATGGATACCTCACCATGTTTTACTTCGCCAGAAGTAAACGGTGGTATATTAAATTACCATGTATATGAGTCAGATTAGTACATAATCTCACAAGGCTCCTGCCTGGCTCCTGCTTTCATCCTGAGGCCATCTGTGCTTCTTTAAGGAATAGGTATAATCAGTCACTATTTTGCAAAAGAACAATTGCTTAGGAAATCAGAGCCCTTGCTGTAAAAACAAAGTCTAATTAAAAAGAGCGATTAATATTTATGAAACTTTCCAAGAATCACGTAATGAGGTCCATTTAAAGGGCATTTAATTGCAAATACCATTTGGCAAGGAGTCAAATGGTTTAACAAAGTTATTTTCCATTGAATGTAATCGACCGTTAACTTTTGTTAGTTTGTAAAATTTAAAGCATTTTTGGCTATTTCGATAGGATTTCGTGTTATGATAAAAAAATGGATAGAACTAAACTGTATTTGCAATGAGAAGTTTTTCAGAGCGATGTAACACTCGTTCAGGTAAAGTCAGCGAAAGGTTGACGAAGGTTTCACTTTTGTGGTGTGTAACTGTGTACACACTATTTTGTTTTTATTTAATCAAAGATTTGTATTTTTCTGTTCAATCAACATCTTCTTAAGGAAAAAAAGTAGGTAAGGAAGGCTCTTGTAGGTAAGGAAAAATATGGCGATTTGGTATCCTTCTTAACCTTATGTTAATTTTACCAAATATACGCAAAATATCATGTATATACATATACATGATTGTTGTATACAAGTATAATGAGCCCATTTCAAAATTATCTTCCGCAAGTTTAAGCGAGTATTGATTTTGAGCCCGACCGCGCCTCATAACGTATGGTTGCAAAGTAAAACGCGTACAGATATAACGACTTTTGGCTCTCTCTACCCCGTTCTACCCCGTAAGGGATAAAGACGTAATTCTTTGTATGTATATATGTAGAAATAACCTTCTTTTTGGGTATCAAACATACCCAAAAAGAAGAAGTGACTAGTTACGTAAATAATTTCTGAATTTTTAACTTTTGGATGTTGTTTATAATAAATGGCGTAAGTGTATTTTTTATTTCAAGTCATCAAACGGCATCTGAAATAACACCATCTAGCATCAGCCACTAGTGAAATGAAGCATCGATCAATGTGCATGTTTTCTCCCCATATTTTTCTTTACTGGAAACAGTTATTGGTCGATAAAATGACCGTTTAAATCAAATTCATGTATTGAGTCAAATGTCCATAGAAGTTTAGGTCGCGTCTGAAATTAGTACATACGCCTTTCGAATGTTTATTGAAAGCCTAACGAATGAGCCACCACTATTACTATTATGAAGCTTTATCGCCGTATCTTCCTTATTTTATGATATAGCTTATAGGTGTTATGTAAAGATTTCCGCTCTTGTGTGGAATGTTTAATATAGGGAAGGGTCGGAGTTAGGTGTTGAGTCTTCCTACTTGAGTTGTTCACATGATCCTTGACTGCTGTTCCTTTTGATGTAAGACATGAGATTGTGATAATAATACAACTATTCACTATTCATTTTATACCTATTAGGTTATTTCAATGTAATTTTTATCGAAAACTTATTTCTGTACAATTGTCTGTCTCAATTTAACAATAGAATTTTACAATAAAATCGTCTTCAGTTTATTATTTTTCACTTTATTCGTCTTGGTATGTAGACGTTAGTGAGATACTGGTGTCTAAGCTATTAAAGGCATTGGCTTAGGTCCATAGGCCTTCTTTTCTATACATATAATAAAACAGTAAAAATATTTTGTCTGTACATTTAATATTTTTGACTGAAATGGATAGAGGGAGACCTAAAAAGAACAATAGAAAGCAAAAAATTTTTTTTGGAATTTCTTGTCTGTCTGTCTGTCTGTCTGTCTGTCTGTCTGTCTGTCTGTCTGTCTGTCTGTCTGTCTGTATGTATGTACGCGTTTCACGCAAAAACTACTGGACGGATTTGAATGAAACTTTTTTTGTTGTATAGCTATTAAGCCTGGGCAACATATAGGCTATAATTCATTTTGAAAACTGTAACACCTGATGAAGAACCATAACGGAACAGCTAAACTATAAGTAATATGGAAATGGTGCCTTAACAAAAATCGTTCAACCTGATGAGCATTTTCTGCCGACGTATAAAAATTGAAGATCTGGAACATCTGATGAAAAGCTCCAAGAGACCAGCTACACTATAACATATATGGAAATGGCGCCTTAGCAAAAATCGTTCAACCTGATGAGCATTTTCTGCTGACGTATAAAAATTGAAGATCTGGAACATCTGATAAAAAGCTCCAAGAGAGATTTTTCATCTAAGCGAAACTCACGCGGGCGAAGCCGCGGGCGACAGCTAGTACATAATAAAATAACATGGCATTAGGCTTTCTCACTAAACACGGTAAATACAAATTTTAAAAATACTCCTGTTAAAATTTTCGCCAATCCAATTTTTCACGGCTGTTAAATAATAAAATATCAAATTGATGACGTCACAGCTTCTGATCGCCGTCAGCCGGTGACCCGGGTCGTCACGCTCGGATGACCCGGTTATGTCACGTGTCATTGTCAGTTTTTATGCTGTTATAGTTGCAAACTAATTATAAGAGTAAAATTTTGGTTTTTCACATGTTTATCAATAAATACATAAAAGCCATTTATTACAAGTATTAAAGCTCGCTTTAATACCACCATACGCTCACTATACCGTACGCTCGAGTTCAAGCGGTTTAGACGTTCGCCTGTGGCCGAAAGTACCGGGTTTGATTCCTTCTAGTGCAATATGAGTTTGTATACCAATATTACTCCTGTAACCACTACTGCTGATAAATCTTTAACTAGAGTACCTACACTCTAGTTGGTGATTTTATCAGCTAGTGTGTGAAATGGGGAATAAAATTTCAAACCACATTGTCAAAAAAAATATTGTGTGTGTTGTATTCCACTTAATGACCAAGTTCAGCCATAAGGAAGGATCAAAGATAAGGATCATTACTTCACAATAATCTAACAACAAAACAAAAAAGATTTATATTAAACAAGAAACACCGCATTTGCTTAAATTTGACTGAAACCGACACACATTATTACGCAGGTTAATTGACATTAGGTTTACCAAAAATTAAGTTAGCCGAGGTTCATTATTCGCGCAAAAACTGGCTTACCACAACGTCAAATAACATGCCATAGAAGTTCCATTTCGCCGAATTCCTTCCATAGCACCCATTTGTTAGAGCACCTGTTTTAGGAAAACCCATTTTTGAGCAGCTGTGCTGCTGGATGGGTGTTCTGAAGTAATAAATGAACACTCCTAAAAAAGGTGTTTTTTAAGAGTTTAAATTTATTCAACTTCTAAAAGGATTACTTACTAACTCTATTATTTCTTTGGTAATTTTTAGCAATTTTGGGAAATAATATTTTTTCTATTTACAAGTGTGTCATATGATAGATTTTGCCTGATTATTTGCAAGTTGACTAAAACATCTTTTTACACGACTGACCAAAAAAGGAGTGTTATCTTTTAGGTTTCATGTATGTATGTTTCTTTATTCCACCATAAGTCCTGAACGGCCTAACAGATTTTGATGTGAGAGGTATTTTTAGATTCCTTGCATTCCCACGAGTGAAATAGGCTATTTGAGCTGTCAGTTTTTTTTTTTATAATTAGCATTTTCAATTCAAGTTTTCGTCGAAAAAAAATGATAGGAGTTTTATAAAAGTTTTGGTTATTGGTGCTTCTGAAATAGATGCTATTAAAATAGGTGCGCTTTATGGAAAGTGACGTATAAGGGTTTCCGTCCTTTGTCAATTAGTATTTCTGCTTGCCAACCCTATGTTGACACATATTTGACCCAGTTATCACCAATACATGCGCCTTAATCGTTTTTAATTAAGCCCTGTATTGACTTGTGTTCTTGTATTCATTCGAGGCATTCATTTGCACGTTCCTTGGTAACTATATTATACACATACAATAGAGTACTCGTACTTGCTGTAACCTTCCATAATAGTCGGGGCTGTGAATTTTCAGTTGTATGGAGGTGGTCACATTAAATCCTACGATGGTGATTTTTATAAATTACATAGATTATGATATTACAACTGCAAATTTAAGTAGTCACCAAAAATCACCACCGCTGTTTTCTTTAAACGCCATTATAAGACTCATATTGTTATAACTCTCAAACAAAAATTCTCACCAGGGTGATTTTTTGTTACATGTTTCCTTACAAAAATTAAAAGCTTGATTTAAAAAATCACCAATAAATAACAATCCGAAATGGATTTTTTAATGAGTTATAATATTTATACTTTAAAAACATCCTGTACAAAAACAAAAAATCCAGCAATGGTGACTTTTATATATTATTCGTATACTATTGTAATGAACCATATCTTCAATTTTTATAAGGGTGACTACAACAGTTTTTTTTAAATTAATTTTTATTTTTTTTAATTCTACAGTCGAGAAAAATGTATATTCGTACGTTATGTTAATTATTCAATCTTAATTTTAAAAAGTGACTCATGTTTATGAACCCGATTTCCTGTAATTAAATAAAAACCATATTGACATTTATAACATTAAAATACATTTTATGACTAGAAAGCCTTATTATAAACCGGCCAACTTTTATTTACAGGTAAATGAAGTCTTATTAATTAATTGTGAACAGTAATCTCTATTGTAGATTTTTTTGTTTACGAGCAATTCAGTATAGTTTATTTACCTCTCCCATTTCATATCGGATCATCAAAATTCTTTTTTTTTTATATATAAGTATCTCTAAAAACATCAAAATAATGTTAAGTATAAGAATCATGGTTGTAGGAATTTGTCGGTAAAAAAAAATTAAATGCCCCGCCAAGTGTTGGGAAGGTAAAAGATTTTCCCTAATTACTAAGTTTCTACGTTCAGCGATTTCTGTTTTTGTATTGATATACTCGTACCAATCAATCAGTGAGAGTCCAATTTTATTCGTATTAGACTATACTAGAGTCAAATTTCTATTTAAGTTACCGAAAGGCAACTGATATGATTTACGCCTACCGCCATGTAGCGACAGCCGTAAAATACACTGAACATTTGACAAGTGTGCTTGTATCCTCATGATGGTTTCTTACACCCTAATTTAAGGAGTGGTCAATAGAAATATACAATAAATCTGATTGATTTATTTAAGAGTACAAAAAAAAGTTCATCAAAAATAATCAGTTATTTTTATTTATTTTTAGTTCGCGAAGATTTGTCTTCAATTTGAAATCTCCATACAATGATAGTAAATTTGCCACCAGGTTTACCTATTGCTTCGGGCATTAAGGGGGGTTAGGCGGTCAGCGAAAATTCATATGAATGAAACAAAATTCATATGGGGGGGACGTCCCGGTTGCGCGCCATTCACATTTTTATCAAAAAGTTAATAGAAATGTTTAGTTTTTCAAAAATTTAAATCAGTCACGAAATCGAAAAGGTAAAATACCTTTGTGTTGGTGATTTTAAAACATTTTTTATTATAAAACACGGATGTTATCTGTATTCATATGAAATTTTAGAGGTAACTTCAGGATTTTTTTCTATCGAGCAAAATTTTTCCCATCGTGTTTTGGAAACAGTCCTCCCTTTAAACATACGTTCTACAATACATATCAGAAATTTCAGGGCGAAAACTCTTCAATTCTTTAAACAGCAGCTTATAGAAAATAGCCAATATTGCCGTTTTCACTTACTGAGAGCCCTTAAAAAGCGACTACTCATTATTTGCTCCATAAAATAAGGCGGATATTTCGTTATCCGACTAACTTTATGCACCAAATAAAACTCATTGGTTTTATGCAATGCATAAAGTCATGAGTATAAACTAATAAAAACATCGAACGCGACCCAGATATGTCGCTAGTTTCGCGTCATACAATTTTTAATTAACTTTTTTATCTGTGGTTTGCATGCACATGTAACTTACTTTAACATTTTTTATGTAACCGTTATTGTATGATGCAAATATGAGGTTGTATGCTAAATTTGGTTTGTTTTTAATTACAAAAGAAAATTAATAACGTACTAATGCCGACGGTACTTAATTATTTATTATTATACTAAAAAAACTATATAAAAATTGATGCTGGCTGACTGATTTGTATATCAATGCAGAGACGAAACCGCTGAATACGTTCAGCGGAAATTGAAAAACTTGAAATTTTTGTTAAGATATTCTTTAGCGTAAATGAGCACTATGAAAATATTTTGAGAAATTAAATCTTAGTTGAAGAGATAAGGGGGAGGCTTTTGCCCAGCAGTGGGACCTAATAGCTAAATAAAAAATCTTTAGAAAAATTCCATCCCCAAGAAAAATCCAGTGTGCAGGTTTCCTCAAGATGTTTTAATTCAATTCAATTTATTTATTTTGCTTCCATTGTTAAGTATAAAGGTGGATCACACAATACAAAAATAGAAGAACCTTACGGCCCTGGGCACTACAATAAATAACAATTTAGAGGATTAGGTAGAGATGTTTAAATTTGAGAGATTAGAGGAATAGGTTTAGATGTTTAAATTGACTATTTACAAATAATATTTAAATAACAATTCAATTCAATTTATTGCGAAGCGGGTATACTACGTATTAATTATCAAACCAAGCAAATCCTCAATAATCTACAGACACATTTCCATTACATTTTCACAACAATACAGCATTAACTAACCAACATACAAAAACAGTGTATTGCGTGACCAGACTATTTCCATTATCGGTTAGGAAATTAGGTCTGCTAAATTTATACGTTTATTTGCTATAATTAACATGTTTCAGAATTTCGACTATTTAGTTTCAATAAAAATAATGATTTCAAAACGTTGTTTCACACAAAACCTGTGTTATTTGATGGACTGTACTAACTAAAATTATGTGAAATGATAGGATGAAAACAAAAACTAATATCGCAACTGACATGTTTTTTACACTAGCCGTCACATTCTAAAAACACATAATCTTTTATAAAGGCTGCAAACCAGCCAGTGGCTATCAAACTGTGTCCTTTTCAAGTCCAATTTTTGCATGGTTCATATCGATAGAGTCCATTGTTTATTTTTAAAGTTAAAATAAAATGCTAAATTCTTATACCTAGGTATATCCGGGCTGTATATTTTCATCTCGGTATATACTAGTCACTCGATCATTGGCATGTTTATTTATATTTTGACTCTACATACACATTAAAAAAATGTAAGATGTATGAATGAATGAAAAAAAAAATGATGTGAAAAGTGCATGTCAAAGTATAATTTCTGAATAAACAATTGTTGTTTATTTCAAATCGTACAATTGGAATCTGACCTGGTTCTCGTTTTTTCAACAATATAAACTTAAAGAGATTCATAAGTTGTACAAAACCTCTCTGTTTCTAAGATACGGTGAGTTTCTTCATCTCATTTGGTGAGTCATCTCATTAGTATTCCTTCCCGGGTTCCCAAATCCCGATACCTTCCTGATCGATCCAAACGAAGTTAGCTACTAAATCATACCAACTTATCTCAAGTTAAGTAAATTTGATTCTAAACTTCGTACCTACGTCGGAAGTAATTATTTTAATTACGTTCAGGTGTATGTTACCTGATGTTACCCAACGTTTTAATGTCACCTAGCAGAGGCGCGAGGCGTAGGCGACCGTTGTATTATTTGTTCTTTATCCATTTACCTAAAATCTTTAGGCCTAATATAACTTGGCATAATTTTGTTTCGCGTCACAACTTACTTACGCATAATTTCTCTACGCCCTTTATACGTCCTTTTTAGCTGGTAAAAGATACGTATTCTTCTGCATTAAATGTACAAAGAACGCTGATTCGAATTTCTGTCCAATATGCCTACGCACCTGAGTTTATACATGTACATTTTCAACACCTGCTTTCGGTGAAGGAAAACATCGTGATGAAACCTGTTCACTAGCTGCCTGTTCAATTTTCTAGTGTGTACACGACTGCTGCCTGTATAGATCGCGCCATCCACGAAGACGCGCCCCACTATTCGTTTACTTACAATATATGTGTGCAAGCAGCCGCGTGGGGGTGGGGCGCGTCTTCGTGGATGGCGCGATCTGTACATGACTTTTGACTGTAACAGACCGGAGGGGACTAGATTATTACATAGTTCGAGGGGGCAATTAGGACCGGTGGGGACTATTGGGATAGTAGACCTAATTCCTATTTCGTACTGATCTCATAATGAACAATAATATCAAAATCATAGGAATCAATCCTAACAGACCGGAGGTATAATAACTAGTGAAATACTCCACATGCTATGTAGAAACCTACCCTTTTCACATCAAATGGGTACGTATTTATCACCAATGTATGGAAAATCCATTCACTTGATTAACGATGTGTCCGTTAATCGGACCGAGTCGATACAATTCAGAATCGAATAATGGACATTCCGCATATGCACTTTAAATAATTTCAATCATTTGATATACTAGTATATCAAATGATATAAAATATGGTTTTGGTTGTCATCTATTTCAATAATGCTAACTAAAATTATAAATGTAACAGTGAGTTTGATTGTTTATTTGTTTGTTATCTCTTCACGCTCTATCTACTGATAGTCGGGGCTGTGAATTTTCAGTTGTATGGAGGTGGTCACATTAAATCCTACGATGGTGATTTTTATAAACTACATAGATTATGATATTACAACTGCAAATTTAAGTGTAAAAAAAAAATCACCACCGCCGTTTTTTTTTAAACGCTATTATAAGACTCATATTGTTCTAACTCTCAAACAAAAAATCCTACCAGGGTGATTTTTTGTTACATGTTTCCTTACGAATAATAAAAGCTTGATTTAAAAAATAACCATTAAATAACAATCCGAAATGGATTTTTTAATGAGTTGTAATTTTTACACTTTAAAAACATCCTGTACAAAAACAAAAAATCCAGCAATGGTGACTTTCATATATTATTCGTATACGATTGTAATGAACCATATCCTCAATTTTTATAAGGGTGACTACAACTGTTATTTTTTATCAACTTTTAATTTTTTTTTAATTCTACAGTCGAGAAAATTGTATATTCGTACGTAATGTGAATTATTCAATGATAATTTTAAAAAACGACTCATTTATATGAACCCGATTTCCTGTAATAAAATAAAAACTATATTGTCATTTATAACGTTAAAAATACATTTTATGACTAGAAAGCCTTAATATAAACCGGCCAACTTTTATTTACAGGTAAATGAAGTCTTATTAATTAATTGTGAACAGTAATCTCTATTGTAAACTTTTTTGTTTACGAGCAATTCAGTATAGTTTATTTACCCCTCCCATTTCATATCGGATCATCAAAATTCTTTTTTTTATATATAAGGATGTCTAAAAACATCAAAATAATGTTAAGTATAAGAATCATGGTTGTAGGAATTTGTCGGTATAAAAAAATTAAATGCCCCGCCTATGAACCAATCTTTCATAGTTAGAAGTACTGACATGGGTACCTTTCATCCTGGGAAAAAGCACTGTTCTTGTGGGAACAGAAATTCACGCGGGCGAAGCCGCGGGCAAAAGCTAGTAATCTTATAATTGTAATAACATATCTGAAACAAAAATTTTTTTCTAAAATTTTGACTTGTAGTTCCAAAAATTATAATAATTGGCATATTAACTTACAAAGCATGAGATAGATTCAAACTTGGAACCTTTTACAGATTAGTGTCTTAACGACTCGACTACGAGAACTTCAAAGTTAGTTCAGTTCAATTTGTGTGTCGATTAATTTCATTAGCTTTAGTTGATAGTAAGTACTTGAAGCCAGGTCGCTTAGCTATCCTCAATCGTAGATACACCAATGAATATGAAATAGAACCGATAACGAATATCGAGTCAGCTTACGAGCGCATCGTTAATCAAAACGCCATTCGATACTGAACGATTATTACGCTGGCTTATCGATATAATGGGGTTATTAAAAATCTAAGTTGAAAAGAAAAAATGAGGGTGATTAAATGACTTTTTGGGAAATTCAGTTCAATTCATTTTCGAGAAATATTTTCAGCCATTTTTCAAGTCAGGAATGAGTGTTATTAATGGACTAGCTTTGTCTGTACCGTACACATGTATCTTTAGGTCTTGATAAATTATATGTGATATTCGGATTTATACGACTGCTCAAAAAGGGTGTAATTTGTACCTATAAGGTTTATCATGTACTAGCTTTTTGCCGCAACTTCATATGCGCATAAAATCCCTTTTATTCTGCTCTATCTACCCTATTCTCCTCAAGAAACCTACATAAAAAAATTTTAGCTTCCTACGCCCAGTGATTTTGGTTGTGCATTGTCTGTCAGTCACCCAGTAACGGAAGAATAGTAGAGAATTTTAAATGTCATAATATTCATTTAAAAGTTAATAAGTTTACATAAAAAATTGCAGGCAGCACTCGGTGCATGAGTCCGATTCGCGCTGGGCTAGGTTTTTTTATTGTTCGTAACAAATATTTTACTTTACTACAAATGTCAACAAAACGTTAAAATATTTTTTTGGTAAATAAAATGAAATGTAGAGATCAGACGAAGCAAACAACGATGTTCGTTATTTCAGTATTGGAAATATCACACACAATTTGCGAGTTCGTTTGTTTCAAATTCATAATGCATCGTTGTTTTCCTTTGTATTTGAACTAATGTGCGAAAATAATGGTATATTTTGTGTGGGAATCTAAAATATTCTACAAGCACCCAAAAATAGACTATATACAAAAGAGCTAATTATATCAATCAAACATTATTTAATCAATAACACGTGAATTAACATTAATTGCTAATTATTATAAGTACTTTCACCAGTATAAAGTATGGCAATATTTTTGAATTTACTTGTATATCTATCAAGGCGTTTAGAAAATATAGTAGAATAAAGACACATACTAATACTTACATGAACCCTTAAAACATAACTCTCATTTTTTGGGAAATCGCGTAAAAAGTACCTATAACAGAGTTCAGTATGCAGATCCACTCATATGCTATATTAAAACAGTGACCTAACCCGGAAGTGGCCCGCGCGCCGGATATTGCGGCACGACCGTGGACCAGTTGCCGTACAGCTTGTATTTACACTGTGGTTACTCACAGAGTTTAGCGGGTTATAGTAATGTTCATGTTATAGATGAAGGAGAAACGTATCCTTAAGATACCGTTTTTGTGTTAGAAAAGGGGGAGGCACTAGACTATAAAAAAATCATTTCAGGGCTTTTCATCTTTTAACCCTTAATCCAAGACCTATCCAACAATAACCCTCATCATTTAGTAGATGATATCTTTCGATGAAATATGGTTCGCAGGTAGAATGGAATGGAATAGGTACCAAAAAGGAAATATCACAGATCTTTTTATCCCAAAATGTTTACGGGAACGGAGCCGAAGCGAAGGATGAATAGTTGCATCCTTCGCGTCGGATTCATAGTCTTTATTATATAATATTAATAAGGAGTAAGATAGGCTTGAAACACATCCCTGACTAAGTAATTTCCGACTGAAGAGCCCAGATTATTCCAAAGCGAATCTATTGCGGCAATATTTCGTTCCTAATAGGTCCAATAAGTCGCGTCTTCGGCTCGCTCATTTGAATTCTGCCCGCGATCGCTTAGATTTCTCGCACAAGTGTATTCACACTGACAAATTGGACAAATTAAAGTAAAATATAGACATGGCTTACTCGCTTCCACGGGAAAGGTTCACACTTTCAAGGATAAAAAATAAATTACAGACAGACAGACAACAAAGTGGTCTAATAAGGGTTCCGTTTTTACTTTTTGAGGTACGGAACCCTAAAAACTTTAAGTGGAGGTAACAGTGGTAATTTAGGCACAGACACTGAAGAAAACATCATGAGGAAGCTTGCCATGTACCTGATGATTTATCATCTAGTAGGTATGTTCGAGTAAAATGGGGTATCGTCGTTAATAAACGCTCGTTGCGTGTGTTTCATTCCACGTAATTACCACAACCCTCAACGAGGGGGAATTGGATTATAGGAGGAGGATTTATTTGGTACTATGAACTATATTTCTCTATCTTAATAACATTTTGTAGGTAGTGAATTCATAAGTCTATACATAATTGTAATATTTCGAAATTAATTATGTAGGATGAAATGAATTTAGCTAGAGGTATTAGTATTAACAGAAGCCTGAAATAGAACTGCGTTGGTGGTTAAAATGGTTTTGTAAATTAACTCACTGATGTAAACAATAGGTATTCCTAATCCTAACTAATATTATAAATGCGAAAGTGAGTTTATTTGTTTGTTTCCACTTCACGCTTTATCACCTGCACTAATCTTGCTCAAATTACGCATACACATAGTTAGAAGTACTAAGAAGGACATAAGGTACCTTTCATCCCGGGAAAAAGTTCTGTTCCCGTGAGAAATTCACGCGGGCGAAGCCGAAGGCAAAAGATAGCACTGTATATTTTTATCCACGGGGTAAAAAAAAGGGCAGTTATCAAGTAAGCCATGTCAATACCTTGGGATACTGAAAAATATTACTTACACTATTATCCTAACTAATATTATAAATACGAAAGTGAGTTTGTTTGTTTATTTATTTGTTTGTTACCTCTTTACGCTTTATCTACTGAAACAATCTTCCTGAAATTTCGCATACACATAGCTGGAAGTACGGAGAAGAACATAGGGTACCATACATACCTTTCATCCCGGGAAAAAGCACTGTTCCTGTAGGAAATTCACGCGGGCGAAAGCTAGTTATCTATAATTATCTCGATAAAGTCTAGAAAAAATAATCTAATTTTCTTAATAGTTTTTTCTTTAGCAAACATCGATTGTTTTTCACAAACTAAGATATCAGATTCATACTATCTACACATCTTGTTCTTTCATAAGTAATTCGAAAGGGATAGGAATCGCCATTCAACTCAAAGCTCATGGGAGGCTTTGTTGAAAGCTCCGGATTTTTTCATTGAATAGAAAAGTGGGTAAGACTCTGAATTGGTTTTGTCATTAAGAAGAATCAATTTAGTTATGTGTATGATTCAGTTAAAAAATAACTGATGAAATTATGTGCATTGGATGCAATATTATACAAAAAATATTTCAAATCGACACGGCTATTTTCTTCAAAAGGTTGGCAGTTGGCTCTATGGGCTGAAATAAGAAGTTAAATAGTTTTCACGTTCCGAAACTCAATCATTAACGTTGTAACGGTTACCCCTGGGGTCCGTATTTTATTTTCTAAAAAAATGCTATTTTGCCAAATAGGTATGATAATATTTTCTCGCAAAGCTAGGGTGTTTGAACACGTCGCCTCGTGTTCCTGGGGCTTGGCCAAACCCCGTACTGGAGACGTTACGAAATAATTACATCAAAGCCCTCTTCAATAACATAAATGCTCATATATTGCTCTAGAACAACTGATTAATTGACACAGCCTTTATCGTATGACAATAGACTATCTTTGATTGACACGTCTGTTGCTCATACATTTAAATATCTCAATAATCTGATAAATAGTAATATTGTGAACTAATAATGAAGTTAGGATTGTCAATGAATCAGGTTCAAATAAAGGCTTGTAAGCCTATTGATTGGTACTGTTTTCAGACCATATAAATTGTACTCGATAGAGTAACAGGTATGATATGGGGCCACTTATCTGCAGATAGTGCCCCGCCCATTCATATGTGATCTTTGAGATAATATAATCTCTGAATACCAACTTTATTATAATTATTATTTTTTTTGTATTATCAGAAATTAGAAGGTGCGCACCGTTGGTATTCAATAATTGTATATACGTTCCATTGTATGGAGCGGTTGCTAGCTAGTCTTTTTGGGCTGATACCTTTATTATTCTTTTGTTTGAGCCGTATACAAATATTGATGTTATTGGCAAATTAAATAAATTCTTTGTAGAATCCTCACCTTTTCGGTGTAGAACTCTGCCCTGAGAAATAGATTTAATATTATATTTCTTTAAGTCCTGAATGGACAAGTAAAAACAATTAAATTTGAGTAATAGCAAAGAGTTTAATTTAGGATATTAGTTTAATAATTATCAGGGTCTTAGCCTATTTTGAACTAATTAGAAACTATTTCATACCTTATGACTTAGGATGATGATAGCATTTATAATATGAAAGAAAATGTTAAGTGATCAATTAAATAGTAAAAATGTCCTAATTAGAGGGATGGTAATTTAAAAGACTCAAGATAAATAAATGGTGTTTATATTCTGATTCTCACACACAATTAAAGAAAATACTAAACAGATCTTAAACAATAAATATGCACACAGACAATCTTAATTCTAGCTGAAATAAAATCACAGCATTATTATGGTTTTAATTGTGTCCCCTCCACTCTATATTTCATTAGATATCCGAATTTAAGATTGCGTGCAAATGTCGAATTTCTATTGAAAATAGGACCCTTAGACCTCGGGCTGCCGAATATTCAGAATGAATATTCAGTCCCTACCAGACACATATTTTTAGTTATACTTTAATTAGCTTAAAAGCTTTCAGGAAATCAAAACAATAAAAGGGAAAATGGAACTAAAACTGAGAATATTATTTACATGAATCAGGCAAAGCCTTCAAGATCAGTTTTAGTTCGGTAAAATTAAGTGTTTCGTAAAGGTTTGTAATTTACTTATTTTCTTTTTATATTTACAGCCAAACCTTGACAAAACTGAAAACTTATTTTCTAGGACTTGCCAATATACAGCACACTCCTACCCCAATTCAATTCTAAGCATATATCGACCCAACAAAAGCAAAATATTTAAATCTCCCACAAAAGTAATTATTACGTCTCACTGCAAACACGTCTAAACGAACACACTGCGATACGATGAATGCCTTTTCTTCTTTTCACCATCGCATCATTTTTCATCCCCGTGATCAACCCTCGATTATGCGCCAACGCACCGTCCATTTCATTGGCTCATCCGTCGAAAGGGCGTCTCTCTCATAACCATGAAACAAAACATATTTGTTTTAGCAATGTGTGAAAGGAACAGAGAATAGTTATCCTTATTGTCCAATTCTGGAATTTTACGTAATAACTTACAATGTTTTTTTGCGTCCATGTCCGATAACACAAGATTACAATGGTTAACAGATGTGAGTTTAACAATTCTACAAACAGTCGGGCCGTCAATAAATTAGTTTCATTTCTAAGACAACACTTCTTTATTTTTTTACTCATGATTCTTAGAAGGCTAACAAACCATAAAAAAAGGATCGTTGAAATTTATGCTTTCTAAACCATTAAAGTATTTTTGGGAATCCATACCCTGTCAACGTTTAGTTCTTTAAGACAAACATAATAAAATTAAGCAATAATCTAGGTACCTTATCGTATCATTTTCGTTTTATCGTTCATCTTTAATTCACGAGTAGCAAATTGAGTGTTCCAAATAACCTCGAAAGCCTTAAAAAGTGCAATAAATTGGAAGTTTGAGCCAAATGAACATGACACGTGATCGTAAAAGCTTCTTTCGGAGATTGAGGTCATGATATTATGGGAGTTAAACGCGATTTCAGCAGAATTGTGACACAGTTCAAGAAACAACAGAAATACTGCTTAATTACAAATATTTAAATACTTAAAGAGAGCACGGGAAAAGTGATTTCAGGAAATACATGGAATAAAGCAAGTGCATGAAGTCATGACGTGCCCTAATCACCAAAATGTTGAAAAACGTTCTAGCTCGAGATATTAAAGGTGAAGTTAGAACCAATGATGTTAAAGTTAAATAGCGAATGTACAAATTACCGTTGTATAAATTGCTCCAATAAATTGGACTAAAGGAAGAAGAGAAGAAATTGTTCTTTCTTGAAATAATGAGGACATTATTTCGAGAAAGAACATTTCTAATTTGATGCATAGCATCGTTTACCAGATAGTACAAAAATGTGCATGATAAATTTATGCCAATTAGTTCCTAGTCCAGTCCAACAACTTGGTCAAAATTGTGAGATAGAAGTGGATGTTTTAACCACAAGTCCGAGCAGAATGTTTGCGTTGGGTGATAAAATGAGCTGAAGAAGGGGTCACTAAGTATTAAGTGGAGCTACTGCTATCATTGCTCTGTGGTTCACTTTCGGCCAATCTCGACGTCGTCAGTGACGTCATACCGCAATATCCCGCTGTGGATGCGTTTGACAACGATGTTCTCAGTATATGGCTGTGTTGTGTTTGAGATTTGGTGGGAAGTAGCGTAGAGTCACTAATTTCATCAAGTTGTCTCTGGTAATAAGAAGGCTTGAAGATATAGCAATTCAGTTAGAGAATTTTCAAATATTTTTATTTTTATATTGTTTTTGTATAGAGGTATATATAAATTAATTTCATAATATTACAGAACCGTCAAAAATGATTAAAAACTATGTCAAATCTCACTGAGATTGTTGTATTTGATTCACCCTGAGTTTACGCTCTAATGATAATTCTGAAGTACATGAGCGACACAATTCGGCATCCAAATTCATGTATGTTTTTGAAACTTAAAACAATCAAACAAAAACTTTTCAACTTTATTATCAGCCACAGATTAGTACAATTTCATTACAATGAGAGATCCTAAATAAACTAGCAAATTGTAATTTCCTGTCGTTTACGGAACAACTTTCTGGGACACGGGACGTTATTGGAAATTTGCGGTCACAATAGTCTATTGTTGTTGCGGAGAAAGGCAAGTGTGGTCAAGGTTAGGAGGGGTATCCATCTATACGCGGCTTCATCTTGACTAGTTGCATTATATGTAGATCGGAACTTGAACCAACGCTGATGAACAATAATTTGGAATTCGACTTATGTCCTTTTGATTAAAACATAATAATCTGCAGATGGACATTAAGTTTAAAGCTGTTGTCCCCAGTTTAATAAAACTAGTAAACTCGGAAAAATATTTTCTCTAGAGAATTACTAGCCATGTTTTTTGAATCTTCGAAAATATTACTTTCATGTTAATTCGACTTAACCTCTTTTTGGACCTTTCCGAAGAAATAAGTTTTGACGTAGATATACAATAAGTAGGTATTGAAAATTTATAAACTTAGTCAAATTGTAGTTTTCCCTGGATAATATTTTTAATACCATTCGATTAATCGAAAAACACTAACTATGAGGAGAACTAAAGTAACCGACATAGCCCGCAGAATCGCCAAACTTAAGTGGCAGTGGGCGGGGCACATAGCTCGTAGAACAGATAGCCGTTGGGGCAGAAAAGTTCTTGAGTGGCGACCACGAACCGGAAAACGTAGTATTGGCAGGCCTCCCACTCGGTGGACCGACGACCTGGTGAAGGTCGCGGGATGCGCATGGATGCGGGCAGCGCAGGACCGGTCTATGGAAATCCTTCGGGGGAGGCCTTTGTCCAGCAGTGGACGTCTTTCGGCTTAGAGAGAGAGAAAAACAATATCCAATAACAGCTGATACACCTGAGAGTTGCCAAGCAAATGCTAACTCTGGCAACATTAAATTAATTTTAGTTAATTGTGTTTAAGTCTTGGGCCCCTGGGCGTTGCAAATTAGCATATTCACATGGATACAGTACGTGCCTCATTTACATGTAGTTAATGCAAATCTAAAATTCACGTAATTGTGCTAATAGGGTATGATGGTGGAGATATTTCGGGGTGGGATCACTGAGAAATTTTGGTTGTAATACAGTAATAGAGCTGTTTGTTTAGTTATGGTGCTCCCACATAGGCAGTTATTAAATGTTATATAACATCTGTTATCTCTGTTACACTTATATTACAAGTTAATGAATAAAAACAGACACCAAATGTTATAAAATAATTTATAACTGCCTGTGTGGGAGCACCATTATGTTAAACCACTATATCGTATAAATTCACTCCCTTTGGAAGTGTGAATGTCAATTAACCTCCTTCAAATTGTTGTAATCGGAATAGTTTCATAAATTAGCGCGATCATATTATATGTTTTTTTTTAATTAAAAATTTATATTTTTTTACTGTTATGATGAATCGAAATCATGTTTCTGTAGACATATTATATCAATATTGCTTTTAAAAATATCTACTATTACTTTCTTTTAATGAATTTCATTTCAAAATTTACCAATGGCGTATTTTAATGTAATTTCAAATTCGACTTCGTGACTGAAACCGATTTGATTCAGAATTATGAAACGGAAAGTTGTCACAAATTATAGCTGAATTAGGTTAGCTCAAACTTTGCCGTTATTAAAATAATTATCGTTTAATTTAACATGATTCCATTAAAATTATTAAGACTTAATAAATTAATGAGTTATTTAAAAAGAAGATCAGCTGTAACAAATATAAACAGTGCTTGGATCGCTCATAGTTTGAAACGAAGATTATTCCATTTAACCTTTGATTATGTATGGCCTGTGGTGTGGCCCTAGAATAGCACCAACCCATCTCTTCCCGTGGGTGTCGTAAGAGGCGACTAAGGGATTTAAAACACCGGAGGATGGGCAGCAGCATCTTTCCGCGTACTATGCCATCACACTGCGATCGCCAACCCGCCTGCCAAGCGTGGCGATTACGGCAAAACCCCCCATGGATAAAATCCTTGGGGGAGGCCTTTGTCCAGCAGTGGACGTCTTTAGGCTGAGAGAGAGAGATGTATTGTAATTTCAGGAAAATGTTTTCAATTTTATCTTAATTCCGTTAATTAAAAGAAAGCAAAAAGCTTTAACTCAAATTCTAAAATACCCAAAATCAAACAACTCCATCGAAAATTACGTAGCTCCTGTTTCAAAGAGTTTTAGACTACCACCCCCAATCCCCCTCCTCCAGGAAGAGAATTAGCAGCTATTTGCAACAGGACTATGGACGAATTTGCTTAATCACACGGTCGTTGACACTAAATAAAAACTGGGCTACTTTGCTATAACATGAGCGTTGTTACAAGGTCTTTTGGTGTTATAGTGGTGAAGTGTAGAGACAAAAATTTAGGTAATATCCTCATATTAGCTTAATTCATATTAATATTATTAATATGAAAGTTGGTAACGATCGTTTGATGTTTGTAATTCATTTATTTAAAATCGATTGGATATATTTTAATGAGATCTGGTTCTCGAATCTGTACTTAATAATTATAAAAATTACCCAATGGTAGCGAAGCCCTACATACTAAATATTTAATTCGTAATTTAGTTATCCCTAAAACAGTCAAATATGATTAAAAAAGTAGTATATTTATTTATATGTCACTGTTATAAAGTATTATATACTAAACCTAGTTTACATGCTTGCCAAACAAACATCATTGCCAAATTGCGAATAATCATAGTATATTTCTTAGTTTTATATCAATACACAGTACCTACACAAAAAATGTAAGTACATTAAAATTTGTCAAGGTTTGGCGAGCATGACATACCATCCATTACAATTTCATTTCAATCACACTTTCCGAGTATCTTATCGGATAAAACGATCGAGTAAGACACTGTATCTGTCAAATGTTTTGCTACATTTTACTATCGGACTATAAAACCCTCTATGGCCTGACATACATAGAACCGACAAACATATTCGATGGAATAGTTACTGCTGGACTGTACTTTATTTATAGATCTAATGTGACATGGTCCTGAGTATCTCTGAAAAAGAACGAGGTTTTTCTATTCTATTTTTTCTCTGCCTGTCTATTTTTTTAGACTATTTGAAGAGGAATAGGAGTGGAGACATGAGAAAATTAAAAAGTCTCCATGCTGCGAATAAATAAAAAATATCAAACTAGTTTTCATAACGGAGTAGTAAAGAATATAATATTTTCAAAATTCGTCTTTAATTGTAAAGAATATAATATTTTCAAAATTCGTCCTTAATTTTTTTAAATTTCGATTTTTGTTTTATGAAACTAATGATTGTTTTATGAGACTAATGAAAATGAATGAAAGCAGGAATTTGATTGTAACCAAAAGATCTAAAAATGTAAATTTAACTTTATTACCATCCTTTCCAATATGAAATTCACCACAGTATGAATTTCTCAAAGAAGCCCTTTCAGACCTGCAGACTGACCAGTACAATAATCACGTACATAGAATTGAATTATTTTTAAAATTGGTTCAAACCATTGTTACATGTCACATATTCTCCTTAACATCCTTGTAATAAAATAATACGGCTGATTCCACTATCTACAGAAATCCAGTAAAATTCCAAGAAACTACCGTACTTTTATCTGTACTATTCGTTTGTTTGTTCGTCTATCCTCAACCATAAATATTCACGGAAGCGTATCTACTTTTATGTCTGTATTCAAGGTTTGAAAAAGGTTTTACGGAATGTTTATCTGTGTATTTATTGCGCCAATAACTCCGAACTATCTAGGATGTCCACGCTAAGAAATTGTTTTTTGTTTGTTTAGTGATGCAGTTTTTTGGATTATTTAGTTACACGTGGGGATGTTTTCATCTCCTTTTAAGATCATCGTCAGCCATTTTAATGGTTTTTAGGGTTCCGTACCTGAAAAGGCAAAAACGGAACCCTTATAACATGACATTCTTGTCTGTCTCTCTGTCAAACTTTTTTTTCTCAAGACGCTTAAAGGTATCAAGTTAAAATTATTATCGAATACTCGGATCCACAGTCTCTTTCAGCAAAAAAAACATCAAAATTATACGTCAACGCGATTAGGAGTTGTTACCATAAATGTTGCGATTTTTTTGCATATTTAGCGATTTCAGACAGCAATCAAAACCTATGGGGTACTTCCCATTGACCTAAAATTATGAAACTTTGCAGAAAGCAAGGTCTAACAGTACTGGTACAGGAATTAATCTGAAAGTTAACAATATATTGTAGGAAGTCTGAAAAAAAAGTGTTACAAACTTATTTTTTCGCTCGATGCAGTATGAATCCTGGGGATCGAGCTGCAAAGTTAAGTTTGTTTTGGAAACTAGTTGGTCTTTTAGTTAGAGCTATAATGTGAGATGCTTTGCGTATACGGAACCCGAGTTTGACTCGCACTTGGCCGGTTTTTTTTTATATCGTATTTCATGGACATTATAACCACTTTGACACGAGAGTCACTATATGGCTATGTGGAGAGCCTCAATAAGTCGGCTTTTAAACAGCTTATATTGTTTTTAAAAATTTTTCTGATATTTTATCTCGGACAAAATGATACTTTGTATCAATATATTCTGTTATGGTGGACTGGATTGAGCTCAATTTTATGTACACTCTGACTGTCATTGTACCGCGTGACTGTATCAAGCCTTTCATATTATGTCACCTACTAACCTCCGCAAAAATATAGCTTTCTCTGCAGCACTCGATAAGGCCATTTGCTCTGCTTTGGTTGAGGACAAAACTACTGTTGGCTGTTTTTAAATTCCCAACTAACTGGCCCACCTGCAAGCGTGAAAAAATGCCCAGTTTATGACCACCTGTCACTTGTACAATTCACCCAGTCTGCATCCGTAAGACCAAAAAGTTATTTCCCTATTTTCTTGAGAGTGAGACTTATAGAAACAATAATTAAACTGGCTTAAGGCGTTTGGATTGCCGTTGTTCTGCGAAATGGTGTTTTTGTAAGGACTAAAGCTCAGCTGTGGTTAGCCAGAAAAATCTGAAAAAAATATATGTGTACTATCAACTCTTTAAGAACATTTGTTTAGCTTATTTTTATTGTAAGATCAAAACTACTATATGAAAAAAAATAAAAACGGAAAGACATGCATTTTTATAATTTCCTTACTGTTCCGAAATGGCAATGACGTTCGGGAAAATTTTTACATCAAAAGAGACACCATTTATTATACTTCAATCGCTTAGATTTTCGTTCAAATCTAGCAACATTTTTAATACTAATGTTTATAAAACAAAAATCATTCGCCCATTTTTCATAGCGGGGCTCTGTGCGGGCGACGGGCGGCAGTCTGCCACTGGCTTTCAGACGAGGAGGTCGTGTCGCTCGTTTCCGCATCTGTCAATATTCCTGCCGCTTTGTTTACCATGTAGCGTAGAGAAAAACATACAGTAATCAGCCGGCTGTACCTGTGCTTTTGTACATTACAAGAATAAATGAAGGTCACTTTACCTCCGTCTGTTAAACTTTTACTCCTCCTAAACTACGCTATGGATTTTTATGCCAGTTTCACTATTAGATTAGGAATTTTTTGTAGATGTAAATTGATATAAATTTGATTTTATTTAAAGGCAATTTTATTATTTTAAGATCATTGCAGAAAATCAAAAAATATATCCATACATATCCATAGAAATCATTTTCCTCCATTTGATCATCATCATTTTCCGTGGCCCAACGGCCATCACGCCGTACTAGTACACCGGACACCGTACACCGGAGGTCCAGGGTTCGATCCTGGTCGGGTCAAGATAGAAAATGATCTTTTTCAGATTGGCCTGGATCTTGAATGTTTATCTATATTATGTATCCTAACTATCGCAATTCTAACAAATATATATTTGTTTATTCATTTATTTGTTTGTTACATTTTTGTTTTTCACGCTTTATCTACTGAACCAATCTTCCTGAAATTTCGCATACACATAGAAGTAGTGAGAAGGACATAGGGTACGTACATTTCATCCCGGGAAAAAAGCAAGGTCCTTGTGGGAAATTCCGAAACCGCGAAACCGCGGGTAAAAGCTTTGTTATAAAATTTGTGTGATTTGTCAGTTCTGATATAGGAATAGTTCGTGACTACAAACGAAAACTAGAAAATCCTAAACAAGACCACAAGATATGACGTCAGCTATGATCGGTGATCAAGATCCAATTCGAATCGCTGCGCCGCAGCAGTAAGTAAAAATTCTAAAACAAATTACGCGGGCGAAGCCGCGGGCTAAAGCTAGTTTTTAGATACCTATTAAATATGTATAATCAGTAATAATTTGATTAGTATTTTGATAATCGATGTACAAATTTAATAAACTAAAAAACATGTCACTCGGTCTCATAGACGCAAGTATGGTCTGAAGAAAAAATAGATGATGATCTTCAACAAACCAACCAATCCGGTAAAAACTAAGTAAGTTTTTTCTGATATAAAGAATGTCTAAATTACTCAACTTTGATCATGGTGCGTTGGTTGGTGGCATTTAAATACATACCGAAATTTGAAGAATCTATTTCTTTAGTTAAAAAATATGTTCGTGTGTGTGTATGTATGTATGTGTGTATGTATTTGTATAACTTCTATTTATTTAATTTAGTAGAAAACAAAATACTATAAAGAATAATTGGTAAAAATTTTAGTGATATTATTTTTAATTTTCTCCGAAATATTTTTTGCACACCGTATAAAAAGTCAAAATGACATTAGCCCAAACTCTGATAGCATTTTATTCACATTAGTATGAAAATATTGTTGCACAGTCATTTCATAAAATACGATTCAAAAATTATATTTTTAAAACAGTCTTCAATACTACACAGTTAAATATACATTATCTTATACCTAAATGATTATTGTATTTTTTTTATACTTAATGAATACGTTGCCAAGACTTAAATTTAGTAGTATTTTAGTATTTGATATTCTCTTCAGTCGTGTATTTAGGGTTCCTTACCTCAAAAGGCAAAAACGAAACCTTTACAAGATCACGTGTCCGTCCGTCTGTCAAGATTATTTTACTCAGGAACTCATAAAGGTATATAATTCAAATTCATATCTAATACTTGGGTTAGAGATGAAAAATGACCGAATCTGACCGGTCATAATTAAAAAAAGTTGAAAACGATAAATGACCGATCAACTGTTGTCAAATTTTGCTATTTATTTTTTTACTTCTTTTATTAAATTTAATTGTTAATGTACATACCGGGTGCGGCGATTGAACTGTCCGTCTCTGTCTAACTGTTATAAAATTTGAACGACTGTATCAAATGCCGCCAAAATTTCACATGTTGGTCTTTGACATATTCTCTATCATCATGTGAAGTGATTCTGTTGTGAGAGAAACACATTAGAATTTGGAACAATGGATTTAAAACGAAATTCAGTGATTGCTCTTCATTTGGAGGGAAAATCGAATATCGAAATACGTCAAGCGCTGACAAATCTTCAATTGAACAAGAAATTTGTGTATCGCAATATTCAACGTTATAATAAGACTGGTAGCGTTAAGAAACGCTACAGTGGCGGACGACGCTATACTGCAACGGCGCCAGCAGTTGTCTAAAAGGTGCGTCATCGTTTACACAGAGATCCAGCGCGCTCAGCAAACCAGCTCTCATAGGATCTCATGGTGAGTGATCGCAGCGTTCGTCGCATATTGAAGGAACAGCTTAAAGTCAAACCATTTAAAAAATAACCTTCTCAGGAACTCACTGCTTTACAGCGTAGCAAGCGGTTGGACCGACCGAAGAGCTGATTGGTTTGTTCGACTCTGGCGAGCTTCCCAATTTGGTGTTTTCAGATGAGAAAACATTTTGCGTTGAACAGTTTGTAAACAATCTAAATGACTGTATTTGGTTGGATGGACGTGTCAGCTACCATTCAGACGAATTGCAAGTCACTCGACGCCAAGGAGCCGACCAAATGGGCGGCGGTATGTGAAAAAGGCCGTTCTCCGCTCGTTTTTCTTCCAATGGGTAGCAACCAAGTCAAAATAAACCAACAAATTTATCGTGACAAAGTCTGGCGACCAGGGCTGATACTATGGGCACGCAACACATTCGGTTCTGAGCGATGGACTTTCCAGCAAGACTCGGCACCATCGCACAGAGCAATTGGAACACAAAATTGGTTGAAAGCAAACGTTCCAGTGCTGACCGACCGAGATATGTGGCCGTCGTCATCGCCCAATTTGAATCCCCTGGACTTTTGTATTTAGGGTGTTTTACAGGCCAGGGCCTGTGCTAAAAATCACACTTCAGTGGAAGCGCTCAAAGTTACTCTGACGCGAGAATGGAATTGTTTGAGTAACGACGTCGTTCGAGCAGCCTGCGCTTCTTTCAGAAAGAGACTTCAGCTTGTAGTAATAGCTGAAGGCGGATTTATTCCTTCGGAATAAGTCATAATAAAACTTTAAACGTTCTATTTTCACATGGCAAAAGTGTATAAACAAATATTAAAATTAACAGAAATATTTCATTTTCACATACGAACAGTTCAATCGCCGCACTAAGACTAATAGATTCTTTTATCTCAAATATCAACCGGCAAATCCGCGGAAAAAACTTACAGAATACGCGTGAAAAACCTGACCCTTCCTTTGCAATCGGTGAAAACACTTTCGATGAAAATGACCATAAATGACCAATTTTGTCAGTCAAATTCAGTCACCTTGGTCATTTTCAACTCTACTTGGGTTTATGGTCTCTTTCAGCTGTAAAATAATCAAATTTATATGTCAACTCAATCAACAAATATAACCGTGAATAAATATAGCAAATTTTCGCAAATTATGCAAATTCAGAAGGCAACTAAAACCTATCGTACTTCCCGTTGACCTAAAATTATGAAATTTGGTTACCAAAAAGGTCTTATAGTACTTGTACAGCAATAAATCTGAAAACTGTAAATATATTGTTAGAAGTCTAAAACTTCTATCAATATATATGTAGGGATCAAAACTGCAAAGTTTCTTTTTGAAATTAGTTGGTCTTTCAGCTAGAGCTATAATGTGAGATGCTTTGCACACACGAAACCCTCGCTGCGGGAGTTTGATTCGCACTTGGCCATTTATTTTTATGAATCGGGGGACTAGCATTTCATACCATTGTAAAAAAAACTATTTTAGCTGTGACCTTATTTGTTATTAGGTATATATATTATTTTGGTGAAATAAAAGTTTTGTAAACTACAGGTGAAATAAATAAATAATATTATTATTAAAAAACTTATCTAAATGTGCCCAATTAATGTGATATTAGCTATGAAACCACAAAAATATCTGGGGATGCGCGTGAGCAAGCACATTCCTTGCGACCGTCGCGTTCCGCTGCTCGTAACAAAGTATTGCTTTGTTTGGTTGGTCGTCTCGTTCACCACGCCTCGCCGGCGCTGCCGAGTGGGGCAAGCGTTAGCGCACACTAGGTGGCGCTAAAATCGTGGTGTAGCTGACAGTTAATTGATACCTATTTTAGTAATCCTACCTATAGTAGTCTCTGCCTACCCCCACGAGACAAAGGGGGTGACAATATTTATGTGGGTATGTATGTACATGTAATCCAATTATGGTGAAAATGTAAAATTTTTGTGTGTTTTTAAAATGATAGGATAGAATGCGATATTTAATGATCGTTTGTGAAAGGTCTTTTTGTGAAATATTAGTGAATCGTATATAAGATAATATTTTTCTTAGCTAGTGCCCGTGACTTTAGTTCGCGTGTGAAATGGAGATCGCTGTGGCAAATCACTCCTCGTTATGAGTGTTTCATTCCACATAATCATCCCGATCCTTAGTCATGAGAAATAAGTATAAAGGAATAAATTTTTATGCACAAATTTATTTTCTAACTAGCTTTTGCCCGCGGCTTCGCCCGCGTGAATTTCCCATGAGAATAGTGCTTTTTCCCGGGATGAAAGGTACCCTATGTCCTTCTCAGTACCTCTAACTATGTGTATGTGTGTAAATTAGTGAAGAGGTAACAAACAAATAAAACTCACTTTCTCATTAATAAAGAAAAAAAATCTTAATGGTATATATATTACTTACCATTGAAAGTCAGTTTTGTATTTACAAAATTATTTATCTATACATTTAAGAAAACATCTATACGTATAATAAAACAGTAAAAATATTTTGTCTGTACATTTAGTACTTTGACTGAAATGAAAAGAGGGACACTTAAAAAAAAAAATTTTCTTCATCACATATTTTTTTTTTTATTTAATATATATTCACCGTACCTACAGACATACCTACTATTTTTACTGTTGATAAAATGTTCACTCGAGCGCTCGGGTGTATTGGCGTTGTCTCTGAGAGCGCGTGATTATGCAGCGGGGGTGCGGGGTGCCCGCGTCATGCTTTGCCCGCAAAAACAAAAGAATAAAGGGAATCTAACGCCTTAAGTAGCTAGTCGCGTATGCTATATCAGGCCTAGTGTTATTTGCCAGATATCCCACCTATCCTAATCCTAATATTATAAATGCGAAAGTGAGTTTGTTTGTTTGTTACCTCTTCACGCTTTATCTACTGAATCAATCTTCCTGAAATTTCGTATACACATAGCTGGAAGTACGGAGAAGGACATAGGGTACCTTTCATCCCGGGAAAAAGCACAGTTCCCGTGGGAAATTCACGCGGGCGAAGCCGCGGGCAAAAGCTAGTATTAAATATCCTTTAAAATTGTAATGAGGATAGGACGATTCTATACCTTTGCCCTTATCGAGTTTGTTATGTTCCAACAGCGGCGTTGAAACCGTCTTCATTATCATCCACAGCCTTCCGTGACCCACTGCTGGGTATAGGCCTCCTTCTGTCTACGCCAACCTTCTCTGCCCTGGGCCATCCTACTCCAGTTGTTGCCAGCAATATTCTTAACATCGTCGACCTATCTAGCTTCCGGATGCCTTACACTCCGTTTTCCGTTTCGGGGTACCACTCGGTGACAGCTTTACTCCACTTTCCATCGTTCCGTCTAGCCAGGTGCCTAAACCGTCTTGCACTCACTCATTTCAAACCTATAAAGTATGTTTTCAATATACGTTTTTAAATGAGACACATTTATCTATTTTCGATTTACTAATATTTAAACCTAAATAAAACAGTAACTCACGATATTTAAGAGAAAATTATTTTATAAAGTCAAATTGTTATAAAAATAGATAAAAAATATAGGCATGTTGTTTATGACAGTTTTATTTTTTAAATACTATTAGAAAACTTATTCTATTTCATTACAATAACTTAAAAATACTTACAACCAAATAGTTTTATAACAATTTAAAAGACGTATCTTTCTTTGTTATAGTCTTTCACTAGATTTTCGAAATTGTCTAGACATTCGTGAACGTAAATGTGCGAAAAAAGAATTCTAGAAGGTATTCCATATAGTCAGATTTCTGTTTGCGCCTCATGAGAACAATCGTGTAAAAATGTTACGCAATCACATATACAACAACATTTTATACAACAACGTATACGCAACAACATGTTATGCTTATGATAGAGTAATTCATATATGTAGTTTTACTATATTAATAGAAACCCTAATGGAAGTATAACAACCGGATACAGTCATGTTATGATAGGTTAATATGCTGACGACCGTATGTCAGCAGAAGTTATTAAAAATGTTAAATAAAACTCCCGGTCGACTGGATGCTGGATCCTGAGGGTCCTTGACGAGGAAAGTAAAGAATAAATTACCTTAATTATATTTTCAACTAACTGCGGAGTTCAACAATAAAGTTTAAGCCTAATGAAGCAAATTTTGATGGAAACTTTGTTCCAATCTTTAATTAGGAAAATGGCTCATTACACCATTTCTAAGTAAGCGTCCCTCGTATATGTATTAATCATTTTATTTTGGTTCCTGTTTTGTGAACTCGAAATTATTGGCGCTATCATATTATAAGTTTAGAGTCGAATGCAAATACAATATGCTTACTGAAGCATATTGTTGTTGTTGTTCATCTCTAGTTATTTCTTTACATGATTTAATGAATTATTCTAATTACGCATACTTTGAACATTTTTATATTTGTGAGTAATCTATAAATATTTATACTTATATTTATTTATTCATTCACTTACTTTATATGATATCATATGGAAGTAAATTAAAATAGTGTATGCTCTGGAAGTCCCAAAGACAAATAAGTCATGTAATGTAATTTCGTCTTTCTTCTATCACCAACCCTGCTTAAAAAGGGTCAATTGAAATTTAAAAATATTTATATTAGTTAAAAAACAAACACCACCAGGATATCAAATTCACACATTTGATTCTGGTAACTTTGATGTGAAAGACACGTAGACGGATAAGATAAGCACATATTATAGAAATAAATAATAAATTAAGAAATAAATTGTATTAGTTTTATTTCCTCTTCGCCCGTAGACTCGTTCTTGAGCAGACGTGTTACTAGTATAATTCATTTTTCTTACCAAAAGTGCAAGCCAATATATCAATTAGTAACAGAGACGTAAGTGCGAATCTTCCATAAGCTAGTGACAATAAAAATTAAATAAGTTCTACGCCTATATCATCACGGCCGGCGGCTACGGTGAGGCGGGACCTACCTCACCTCCCCTGCGATAAGAGACGGTGGCCATTTTTCATCTCACTCTGCGGCACGCCGATCCACGATCACTGGCGTAGGCGACCGAGCCGTACTGCTACGAATTGCTACGACCCGACGATGACACACTAGCTACGAGACGTCTACAATAGCACTCACCTACGAACAGGTTCGTAGCCGACGTCTTATCAACAAGTACAAGGTACCGCTAAGTAATTCTCGCCTCTTATTAAAGATTATATAATATTATTTATACCGCATTTTTAGTGGTAATTTAAAACGCGAAGAGCCATTATTTATTACTTATATATACTATACTGAGCTAATCATAAAATGTCTATACAAAGTTCCCCGCCTCTAAGCAGAGCACAGAGCACAGTGTCGAGTAATTTAAATTTATTGCAAAGTAACGATTCTCTGAATCGAACGCAATCGGATCCCAACATAAACGTCACACAGCGGTGCAACAATAAGCGCATGCGCAGCGAAAGTACTGAAAAATCAAATGAGCCCACAGAGGATAATATTTCACTTAGAGCCTTGATTGAGGCCCAAAACTCAAAACTTGAAACTATTATGAAGTCAATGAAGGATATGCAAGGACAAATGAGTGTTGTACAAAATTCAGTCGAGTTCATGTCGAGCAAATACGATGAGCTTCTTGGGCGATGCGAGCACTTAGAGGAAGAGCGTAGGGCGGACAAGACCTACATAAAACAGCTTGAAAACAGAATTGAGAATCTGGACCGCTCTAATAAAATGACATGCATCGAGATTAAAAATATCCCCGTGAAGAAGAGTGAAACAAAAGAAGATTTATGCAACTTTGTGCAGGAAATCTGCAACACCATCTGTGTTCCTGTGCTAAAAGAGGAAATAAAGAATATTTACAGAACGGGTATGAAAAAACAAATCGTCACGGAATTTACTACAGTGGCCAAAAAACAAGAAACTTTAGCAGCGGTTAAGAAGTTTAACAGAACGGATAGTGCCAAAAAACTTAACACGTCACATATCAACATCGAAGGTCCGGCTCAGCCAATTTACGTATCAGAATTACTCACTTATAAAAGCAAGAAGCTGTATGCAATGGCTAGGGATCTTGCTAGAACGCACAAATATAAGTACTGCTGGACCTCTCAGGGTACTGTTTTCCTCCGAAAAATGGAGGGCTCCCCGGTCATACGTATAAACGACGATAGTGATTTCGGCCATATGGAAAAGTGACTAGATTACCTAAAAACTATTATTATATATTATTGCCTAAATTTAATTTCATTGTATAAGTCTGTATTAAGTAAAGAAATATTGTTTAGTTGTGTATGTAATGTACTGGCTATCCTGTATACGCTACCGACAAATAACGACACTAAAAACACGCACTTGTACTTTATAAAAGAAAAACAAAACATATCTCTTCAAATACTCAAATACAACCTAAACTTCAGTCTTATGAGACATATTATCCCCGCATATAAAATTCGCTAACCCTAACGAAGAAATTTTAATCGACATTGATGAAACTAATTACATTCCATGTACACAAGTGGCGACGCCGTCCGAAACTCCGTTAGCTATAACTTCAAATTTAAAACAAAATGCTCTCTCAATTATAACTATCAATATACGAAGCTTTAACAAAAATTGGGATAGATTTTTAACTTTTATATCTGACTTAAAAATTCCTATCGACGTCATAGTGCTGACGGAGTGTTGGACGGACGCTGACTTTATTCCTGATACCCTAAGCGAATATACGTCATATCACACAAAAAGAAGTCTAAATCAAAACGACGGAGTCGTAGTTTACATCAGATCTAATATTCCTAGCACCTGCACTGAACCCTTTGTTAGTGAAGGTAGCTGTCTCTTACTTAAAATATCAAATGACTACTCTCTGTTCTGTTCCTACAGATCACCTTCTTTCAAAAACCCGACTAATTATATAAATTCCCTAGACGACATTCTACGACGTACTAAATCAAAGAACATAATTGTTACAGGAGATATTAATATTAATATTCTTCCAGGGTATGACAATAACCACACAAATCATTATTTAGAAATGATGACTTCACATGGTCTACTAACAGGCGTTTATAAACCTACCAGACAAGATAGATGTATTGACCACTTCATGGTTAAAACAAACTATAATGTACAGACTCTTATATATAACGATTTTACAGACCACCGTCCCATACTTCTAGTGATAGAACCAGCTATGATATGCAAAAATGAAGTTCCTTCCTATAAAGTTAAGTTTGACTATGAAAATGCTGGAAATACTCTAAAAGTACATGACTGGACCCATTTATATGCAGCTGACAATCCTAATACTGCGGCTAATGAACTGGTTTCAACTTTACAAACAATAATTAATGAGAATACTACTATAGTTGACATTCCTAAAAAAGTTAGACCTTTAAAGCCCTGGATTACAGTAGGTTTAGTCAAGAGCATGCGTAAACGTGATAAATTATACAAAAAGTTTATTAAATCTCCAGACAACGAGGACCTTCGTTTTGAATATTTTAACTACCGGAACATTTGCAACAAAATTGTAAAAAACGCTAAAAAAAGTTATTATCAAGCGCAACTCTCAGAAACTAAAGGTAACACTAAAAAGACCTGGAGTGTAATTAGGGAAATTTGTAGTTTGTCTAAAGCCAAAACGACATGCGAAGAACTATTGTCAATAAAAGATAATCCAAAAGACTCACTGACGGAGGTTAACTCATATTTCACATCTATAGGTAAAACTCTTGCGGACCAGACTCTTTCCAAGCTCGGAACTACACAGGATAACCTTGCTCGCAAAATAAAAACACACCGCAGCCCTTCAACTTCGATGGCATTTATGCCTACAGAAGCACAAGAAGTGAAGGAAATTATAATGAGCCTGAGAACGGACTCAGCTCCAGGCGAAGATAAAATAACAGTATTATTTTTAAAAAAATTTAACGATTTGCTGGTAGAACCAATAGCCTTTATTTGCAACCTCAGCCTTTCTAATGGTATTTTTCCTAAAAAATTTAAAAATGGTGTTATCTGTCCAGTTTACAAAAGTGGAAGTAAAGATCAACCCACAAATTATAGACCCATATCACTTTTATCAACACTAGCTAAAATACTTGAAAAAAATTGTCAATAAAAGACTAATCACTTATTTGGAAAATTCTAACCTAATATCTGACAACCAGTATGGTTTTAGGAAAAACAGGTCAACCGAGGATGCATTGCTGGAACTGACTTCTTCTATTAGCTCTCATCTGGATAAGGGAGAACGTTGTGTCGGTTTCTTTTTGGACTTGCAAAAAGCTTTTGATACGATCTCTATCCCAATCCTGTTGAAGCGCCTTTACGACGCTGGAATTAGAGGAGTCGTCCATGACTGGTTTAAGGATTACCTTTGTGACAGACAACAGTTTGTGAAAGTTAAAGATCACAAAAGCACTGGAGCAAAATGCTCATACGGTGTGCCACAAGGGAGCACACTCGGACCTACCCTCTTTCTACTTTATATTGACAACCTATGTAGCTTAAATATTCCCGGAGCAGATGTGATCATGTTTGCCGATGACACCGCGGTTATATTCCATGATAAAACGTGGGCCGGGGTAGAGGCCCTATCAGAAGCTGGACTTGCCAAAATTACAACGTGGATGGAAGACAACCTTTTGACGCTTAACGCCGACAAATCTAACTTTATCTGCTTTTATAAAACTTTGGCCTCTAGCCCAGCAGCTAATTTTAAAGTCAAAATTCACACATTCCCTTGTAATAGAGCACCAAGCAATGGTTTGGACCCTTGTAACTGCTCTCATTTAAAGCGGGTCAAAACAGTGAAGTATTTGGGAGTGGTTGTGGATGAAAACCTATGCTGGGGCCCACACATTTCAGTGATCTCGGCTAGAGCTAGAAAATTAATTTACATATTTAAAAGACTGAAAATAGCTGGGGACCCTAAACTTCTTATGTCGGTATACAAAGCCCTCTGCCAGTGCATCCTAACGTACTGTATCACATCATGGGGCGGAACCACCAAAACTCGTATGCTAGTAGTAGAAAGAGCCCAAAGAGCAGTCATTAAAGTTATCCTAGGTCTACCGTTTCGTTATCCTACAATTGATTTGTACGATCGAGCAAAAGTTTTGTCAGTTCGTAAACTTTTTATATTTTCTAGTCTCATTAGGTTCCATAAAAGGGCAGTTCCCACACTACCAATTACTACCAGGCGTATCCAACACTGTCCTGTCCCCAGAATCGAAACCGTATTTGCCCGCAGATTCTACAATTATATTGCACCAAGGATTTACAACAAACTTTTACTAATAGACAGAAACATAAAAACAACAAATAACAACCTCTTTAAAAAAACTCTCTTTACTTGGCTAATAAATAAGACATATGACGAGACTGAAGACTTATTTGAAGTGCTAATTTGACATGAATGGTATGGATTTTGCTGTTTTATTATTGTTTTGTGCAGTACATTGATATAGTGTTTTGGATTTCTCATTTTGTGTTTTATATGATTATTCATCTTACAAAGTGTAATTTCGGTATCAATTTTTGTTTGAAGTATGAAATTTTTGTAACCGTCTATTGGAAGGAGCCTGACTCCCATGCCACAGGGAAACCTTTAATGGGTGTCAGCGCAACAAAATATTGTTAACGCATACTTTCTGAATAAACGATTTTTCATTTTCATTTTCATTTTCATTTCCAAAATTAGTATAGTTCTCATGGAAAAGGACGTGAAGAAGGAGTCTCACAATTCTAATTTGCCAATTATTATTGTTTCAGATAACCAGTAAATGGTCCGCAAAGGCAGCACCTGTACACAAAATGGTCGACTTATAGCACCCAGCGATCATTACATAGAACGGTGGCGGTGGAAGCAGAAAGATGTTAATGCTGACCATAGTCCAATTCATAACGCTTCCCGTGCTCACATCGAAACTCGTGAGAGGAGAAACCACCATGGACGAGAAGCCACAACAACCAATGATCAGTTCTAGAGTAGTCAGAACCAAATATGGTGATATCAGAGGGTTTATAGTCACACCTGAATCAAGATACTTAGAACCCGTTGAAGTATTCAGAGGAGTCCCTTATGCGTCACCTCCAGTTGGCTCTTTAAGATTTATGCCGCCAGTATCTGGTGCTCAATGGTCTGGCGTCAAAATCGCAGAAGAATTCAGCCCGGTGTGTCCACAGGTGTTGCCAGATATAAGGAATGAAACGGCTGTGCTAAAGAGGATATCGAAAGGACGGTTAGAATATTTGAAGAGGATTCTCCCGTTTCTCACGAACCAGTCGGAAGATTGTCTGTACCTTAATATTTACGCACCAGCTCAAGGTAAATAATAATTTATTGCTTTTTGTAGATAGTACTGAGTGACAGATTTTCAAAGCCTTATAGATTTATACATAAATCGAAGTCATTTCTTTATTATAATGTAGGGGAACTCTTTACATCAAATATTATGATGTATTACTAGAAATAGGAATTTCAATTATACTTTTACCAGATCGGTTAATTATAAGAAGGGTCGAGTTATATTAAAGGATCTATTGAATTTAAAATTATTATGTTATCATGTTTTGACTTCAAGTCACCAAAGGCTCCATGATGTATACAAAGGTAATGTTGTTACAGAAGACAAAACAAATAGGTATAACTGCATTTACCAGCATTTACCGTCAAGTAACACACATAATCTATTTCATTTCGCACAAAGACAGCAAATTTACAAAACGGCTTTGTAAAACGCTTTAAACATAGGGGCTTACAAAAACTTGATTTATTAAGGGTCCGACGCTCGACTGAGCTAATTTTCAAAAGAGTTCTGCCCTGACGAAGGGAATCACATTCATTTTGCATAACGAGAACCGGACGGAAAAATTGTGAATGAAAGAGGAAATTAAAAATAAAATGAATGCGACATTATGAGACAAAGATATGCCCGATTGAATATAAAAGAAAATTAATTAATGCTAGCTCGACTTTTTGGGTTATTCATCAGATACTAGACACTTTATTTGTTAAAACAGTAATAACTATAAGTTTTCTTTCGTTATTTGGACATGCTTAGACTATTCGTACATTTCCGTTGGTTAGACATGAATTTTTAAATTATAGAATAGAATAGAATAGAATAGAATAAATTACGTTTATTTGAATTGCCACAGACACAAAAACATTTAAAAAACATAGGCTTAAACTAATTACAAATTACATAATAATTAATGTGCTGCAGCAAAGCAAAATGGCCATAACTCAGTGGTCTTCCTGCACGTTAGTACAGAAACACTGATTTTCAGTTATTGCCGTCAATGTAGGTGCGAGCGCTAAAGTTAATATATAAAAAAGATATTGTGCATTTGCTTTTTGTATAAATTTATGTATTTTTGACAAGTATCTAACAATTATAAAACGAATAAAAATAAAAAAAAGTAAAAGTAAAAAAAGGGGTAAAAGAAGTAAGAATCCAGGGAATAAAAATTTAGCAACCACTCACTCATGAAGGGAAAATCCACTACAGGTAACTTTTTGGAACACCAATTTTTTGTTTTTCCAACAGAAGTGTTTTAAAATGTTTTTTAAACGTGTGGATGGAACTTAGCTGTCTTATTGGCGGTGGAATGTTGTTCCAGCATTTTGTTGCCTGATAGCGGAAACTTCCCCTGAAGGCTACCGTTCTGTGTGCCTGAATCGACAACAGAGGCTGGGTAGGTCTAGGAAACCTACGGTGGCGATTGAAAAAACTAAGCTTAGAGTACAAATACTCGGGTTTCTTTAAATTCATCACACCAAACATCAAGCTGGCCAAGTGAAGCTGCCTTCGTGAGTCCATGTTGAGCATGGAGGCTTTATTCAAAAATGGAGAGATGTGACTTCGAGGTGGAACGTTAAAGCAGTATCGAGCACATGCATTTTGAACGCGTTGTATTAGACGCTGAGTTCTAGATAACAGGCGAGGTCCATACACAGTGTCACCATAGTTAAGCTTCGAAAGTATCAATGTCTCACAAAGCCGAATGCGAACATTTTCCGTTATTAAATTTCGGATCTTATATATAATTTTAAGCCTATAAAAACAATTTCGTATTAAATTTGAGACATGACTTTCAAAGCGTAACTGCGGATCCATAACTAGCCCGAGATTTCTAACTTCATCGGCTCTTTCTATTGCTTTATTTCCTATCATAACATTTAGTGGTTGGGCCTGAAAGCCCATTAGCTGAAATCTGGAACCTAGAGTTATGAATTTAGATTTGTTTGGGTTGAGAATCAGAGAATTATTACATGACCATTTAGCAATTTCATTCAAATCTTCATTCATCTTCTCTATTGCATCTGATATATTATTAGGTGATTCTGATATATATAATTGGAGATCATCAGCATAAATATGGAACTTGCAGTGTTTTATAACTTTCGCAACGTCAGCGCTATAAATTATAAAAAGAAGCGGCCCGAGGATAGATCCTTGGGGAACTCCATGT
The DNA here is from genome assembly GCA_018467065.1 of Ephestia elutella. Lineage (NCBI taxonomy): Eukaryota > Metazoa > Arthropoda > Insecta > Lepidoptera > Pyralidae > Ephestia > Ephestia elutella. Next base: position 1,303,892 of record CM031578.1, on the reverse strand, counting down.
TTTACCGGTTGAGACTGAGACATCAAGGTCATCCCATTATCCTTTAATAGCTTCACCGATTGATATCGATTAGACAAATATGATTGAAACCATGCAATAGCCCTCGAATCTACACCGTAATAGGATAATTTACAAATAAGAAGATTAATATTGAGGCTATCAAATGCACGAGAGAAATCCAGAAGTGTCAATATTGTACCCTGACCTTTGTCCTGAGCAACAAGTATTTCATCAGTCACATCCAAAAGAGCTGTTGCAGTTCCATGATTCTTGCGGAAACCAGATTGTACTGAAGGTAATATATCATTAGAAATAACATGACTCTCCAATTGTATGTGCACTGCTTTCTCCAATATTTTCGAAAGATATGGTAGTATACTAATAGGTCTAAGGTCACTAAGATTGTTGGGATTAGAAGTTTTAGGGATCGGGGTAACAACCGCAACCTTCCACTGATTGGGTACATTTCCGGTGAGAAGTGACCTATTTATAATTTTAGTTAAAGCAGGTAAAGAGTTTGGGAGGGTGAGCAATATCATATCTCTACTTATGTTATCAGAACCAATTGCATTTGATTTAATGGATATAATAAGATCAGCCACATGCTTTTCGGATACTGCTTCTAAGTGGAAAGTCTTGTCGCAAAAATGTTGACTATTATAAAAAGAAAATTGACTATCAGGGACATCTTCGAAGGGCACAGTCAAAAAGTGGTTATTTATAGTATCTGGGTTATCAAAAGAACTGGGCAATGTTTGATTTTTAGAAGGATCTATTAGAATTTTCCTTTGAAGATTCTGCCAAAATGTTTTATTATTATTTACCTGAGAATTAATCAAGTGATTAATATAGGCGCGTTTCTCGTTCGCAATACTACTTTGGGCAAATTTTTTTAATTCAACATAATATTTTTTGTTATCTTCAGATCGAGTCTCTTTGAACTTTTTAAGAGCCTTGTCGCGCATTTCTAAAATTAACCTGCAAGTATCAGTAACCCACGGTAGTGAATGATTAACTGCAATTTTCCTAGATTTCAGTGGGGCATGTTTGTCAAAGAGAGACAATACGAGAGAATTAAATGTTGAAACCATCGAATCAACAGTAGATTGCTCAGAGACAGAATCCCAGTCAATTTTATTTAAGTCACTGTTGAAAGCATCCAAATCAATACGTTTTAAAGACCTATATGTAATATAACGAGGGGGAACTTTAGATTTTACCAAAAACAGCTCAGCACATATCATATAGTGACCAAGAGAATGTGTAATATTTGTAACAGTTACATTACGATATCGTGCATTTGTACATACAAGGTCAATAAGGGTTTCCTTATAAGACTTATCGGGCAAGCGCGAAAGATGAGTCGGCTCGGTAACAATTTGGTTAAGATCCAAATATCGCAGAAATTCTATAATCTTAGGTCTGTCCGTATTAGTAGAGTCGAGCATATCAACATTGAAGTCACTTAGAAGTACAACGTGATCGAAATTTGAAAAGTACATAACTGATTCTGTCATGGCGTCCAAGAAGGTATCTACATTGACCCATTGTGGTCTGTAACCTGTACCTATCAAAAGATTAGAACCATTTATACGAGTTGACAACCATAGTTGCTCAATATCGGCTATGGGATGTTTGAGAACACGGACACGGATATCACGTTTTACATAAAATGCTACTCCACCTCCTCGACCGTCTTTCATGTGCACCGGACGGGAAGCATGATGCAACCGATACCCAGGTGCCGCCGGCGCACAGGCCTCCAGTCCATCACGTAACCATGTCTCATTGATTGCAATTATGTCTGGTTTAAATTTATCAACAGCAAGAAGAAAATCATCTTGTTTAGTATTCAGAGAACCTGCGTTATATAGAGCCAATTTTAAATACTTATTGTTTATCACTTAATTGATTATGTAAATTATATACTGCGTTTGAAATGAGAAGTTTAAATATGTGTAGTACTTTGTACGTTAGCAGGTTATTAAAATTATGAAACATCTTTGTATTTGGATATAAGAACAATATTATGTAAAATTGCATTGCTGCTGCACACCAATTATAAATACATTTATACAATAAGGCAATAAATATAAAATAGGTCCCAACATAATAAAAAGTTAGAAGATAAAATATTTTTTAGTATAGACTTTCGAAGAGAAATTCACTGTACAGAAACCACAGTTACTTTTGAATAAATTCATTAATAGTTCGAAGTATTTTAATACACAGACAATCAGATAATACACATGACAGAGCCAGACATTAAAAAGAAAATTACATTGACAAAATAATACAAAATATCTGAAAGACAATTTGAAAGCAAAAGCTCTATAAGTGTAGTTTAGTAATAAACAAACTCTATGGGGTGTAAACCTAATGACATTTACGAAACAAAATTGTGATGTTATTGATCCCTGGGGGTACCAACCGCACTGGACCCAAAAATTCGCACGAGGTCCTGCTCTGATGATATACGATGCCGCGGGGCGTTAGTACTCTGATGTTGACGCACGTAAATTCTGCCGTCTCTGGTCCAAACATATCGCCAGTTTTGCTGTGATACGACTTCACGCGTCCGCCGAAACAGTTGTCGGTTTACTCTGGTCAGCCTCTCATTTATATAGAACCGACGAGGAGCGCCAGGAAGGCCAGTACCTTCGGTTGTAGCGCCCCGACGCACACGCGCAGCTTTTATAATCTGGTCCCGCAGGGCACGTCGCGTCAGCCGCACCACAATTGGACGCGGGCGCGTAACTCCCTCCCTATCCGGCGTTTCTCGAGGTCTTGGGCCCACTCGGACTGCACATACCAAATCCTCCTCGGCGAGTTTAACACCTAATTTTTCGCCCAGAGTAATTGCTATGTGTAATAAATTTTCACCGCCTTGCTCATCTATACAAGAGATCTCAATATCGTTAAGTAACATTTCCTGGTCACGTTCATTCAATTCCGCCTTCAACTGCTCAACAGAGGATAGGAGCTTTCTTTCCCTGTCACCACATTCCGCGCTGCAATGTTCCGCTACCTTCTTTTCCATCAACTCAACACGGACTGAAAGTTGTTCAATACGGCCCTCATAGGCATCCAACCTCGTGCAGAGGCGTGCAAGAGTCTCATCTGATCTCTCTCTCTGAAGTCGACTAGCAGCCATCTCCGCCCTAAAGTCTTCTCTGAATTGACGCATCTCTATAGCATATTTTTGCATGTCCGACATTTCTGTGGTTTCGTTAAGAGCAGACGTGTCAAAACAGGACTCGCTGTGTGTTTCTTCCGGACTCATGGCAGCTGCTCCACGTTTACAGGTTACCCCCTCCGCAGCACTTCTGACAGGGGTATTGGTGTTATCCGTACGAGGCTGCTTGCCCATACACGAGGGACACTTCCAGTTTGCCTTATGCTCCTTAGTCATAGTATTGTAAAATCTCTGTGTTGAGACGTTTGCACAAATAAGGTCGTACTTATGTCCACACAAACAACAGCATAAATTTTGACGATCTTCTATTGGATTAAAACATCCAGAACAAACTTCGTTTTTTCTCCATTGTGATAATACCAGCAAGGAATTGGCAAAATAAAAAACCAGGAACAAATAAAATATGAGAAATAAAAAATAAAAAGTATGTCAGCAGCTGGAATTGAACCGAGGACCAAAAGTAAAATTTGAGCGGCAATTAAAATGCGAGAAAAATATAAGTTTTATGGAGCAAGCGGGGCTCGAACTCAGTTCCTCACGATCCACAGACCAATGTCTAGCGAAATGTTCCACGGCGCTTGTGACTCGAGTGGCGAAATTCAAAGTGTAGCTTGGCTGTCCTGCGTATATACAAGGCGGAGTCAATGACTAATTGCTTTTGAAGGTCATCCGAACACTGCCACTTATATACCACCGTCACTATGCAGTTTTTAATATCAGCTTTGCAGTTAAAATAAAACACTTTATACTCTGGATTTAACACAGATAGATTGCTTATCACTTTAACTATATTTTGATATAAATTATTATGCACATTGAGCAGAAAATACACTTTTAATATTTTTTAAGCGTAAGAGTAAGCAATACACGTCTAGCACGATCAACAGCGCACCGCGCACGCCACGCAAAATTGACATCACCATCCCGATACAAGTTGTAATTTAAGAATTTTATCATATTTTAAAGTTCGTCACATTGAGTTTAGTTTAGCCACATGCGTAGGTAACGAAAACGTAAGAACGTTTTATTTTGTTATCTGTTGCGTAATTTAATAGTTACATGCTGAAATAGGGACATGCCGAGCGGACGAGAATTCAAGCTACTGAATATCCAGTTTTTTATGTAAGTTAGTGAATAACCCTACATTTTCGCACGAAATGGCAGTCGTGTTTTGCTAATTACAGCAACTGAAAAAGTTTGGATGATGGCCAGTTCAATTCCGTTCCGTTATATGGGTCAATGGTGGAAGCGCTCAGCTGTAGTATGTACAAAAACTACTGTTTCAATCCGACCCTTGGCATTTCCTCCATTTGTATGTGCTTTGTTGGTAGAAATCGTTCGACCTAGTTTGTAAAAATTGCTCTATTATGTAAACTCTATAATATTTGTTTCTTTTATGTAATCTCTGATAAAGTGCTTGGCAGGATTTTAGAGTATTACGAAAATCGATGGCTTAGAGTGAAAACCTCGGATGTTTGTTTGGCCAAAGAACACATATCCGAGGTTTTTAATCTAAGCCATCGAAATACAATTTATAAGTGTACAATCTTTTAACTATCACTTCTCTTCGATCTGTCTACCCTGTAAAGGATATAAACTTAATATATGTAGGTATGTATCTGTATCGAAATCAATTTAAAGCAAGTGAAGTAAATGCAAGATCTTAACTGAACCTAGTATCGAAATATTAAACTGCTAAAAGGGGATCTAAATCGAGTGCAGCTAGTACTATTAAAATAAAAGCGTGGTTCATATTGACAATAACTTTAACTTCCCCTCCAAAAATCACATTGCATATTCGATATGAGAAAATTGGATTCCGAGGACTGTCAGTGCACATCACTCTGATTCTACTCACGTCACTGTGGATGTTACAAAAAGACAAGCAAAATTTGACGGAAAGCCAGGACGCGTTTGATGTTTGAGGTTTTGGCAGCGAATTTAGAATATTTGGCTAAATTTTTGGCTACTTAGTGGCATACAAAATGTGTGTGTGTTTTCAGGGTTTCCAGACAGTAGAAATAGTATATTTGAGCAAGATTTCTGCTTGCTTTATTATAACAAGAACTACTATTTTTCTATGACAGAAACAAACAATGGTTTCTAGCGTTAATTATGATACAGCGCAGTGTAAGCATGCTAAGTCTTTAACCTCTTGGTTTTCAGGGAATGGAAATAATATATTGATTTATTTAATATAACAAAGTTTTGCCATCTCCTTAATAGCAATACTGCTATACCAAATATAAAGTTAAATCTCATTTGAAAGTCTGAATGACATTGCCTCAAGCTCATGACCTTTTGAAATAGAGGACAGCTTAGAAGTGAATAATCCCTCACCTAAAATAAAAACAAAAAGCTCCCAAAACCCGGGCTGCAGATATCACGGGGCGTTCTGTCGTCTGCACGATTTTGTACTGCCTATTGTTAGCTCTGTACGCTACGTACAGATTTGTCGAGTGGTACGAGTAACTAGTGTAGAGCGGTTATATTTATGTTGCAACTATCATATTTATTTATTTTACTTCTTTACAAAAATATATAAATGGCAGACTTAAAGCCGGAGTACTTCGTATTCTACAAAATATTATTAAATTGGAAGTGAACGATTTCTCTTCCTAATTCAAACCAAAAACGAAACCGTGACGACTCCGTGGCGTAGTGTCGTCCGTCCGCCATTTGGAAGCCCTGGCTTGATTCCCAGCGCGGTAAATATTTATTTGTTGTACTTGTTTTCACAGATATTTGTCTGCGGTTCTGGGCGTGTTGTGCTCGTTTCTGTGTTTGTGTCTATATGACCCATGATATAATCTTAGTGCTTAGTATAGAACGTTGATAATATTATCCATTTGTTATACAATTAGTGCTATTTTGGTGTCATATAAGAGTTTGTTGTTAAGATTTTGATGAAATTGTTTGAACTGGTAGATTTAATCCCGAACTGGACTATATGGTAGTACAGTATATTTTGTAATTTTTTTACGAGAGAAACCCGAGATGCAAATGTATGTACTCTCGAAATACAAGTTATAAGTAGCTAATTGGTTCTAAATGATAGAGAAATACATTCGTTTATAAGAAGCGTTCTTTGTGGAAATCATTAAATGTTGCAAATGTCCATAGCACGTAAGTGAAAAGACTTCGTTCAAAATAATGTTAGAGTTAAATCCGCTGTGGTTGGTAAACTGGACCACACAAAGAAGCGTGGTTTCGGGGACAACCCCGAAAATAGTCTTTTAGCTTTAAATAAACGTGGAGCGATGCGCCCGCCGGCGCTTTCTGCGATTTTCATTAAGGCAGTGCTATGTTACTCTGCCTCTATGAGATTTTAGGAATGTACTTACTCTGTTTTCTTTTGAAGACAGTGCTGTAATATAGCCCTGTAAGAGATTGTTAAATAAATAAAATATACTATTCTGATATAAGGAAATTTGACATAACGTCAAATATTTATTATTTTGTAAAATGTATATATTCCCTCGTTTTCTATTTCTTTTTATTGGAAAAGATAAACTTTTGAAAATCAAATATTTTAATAGGTACCTTTTTAATTCGTAATTATCTACACAAATCTATTTCTCAACCAAATACCCGAAAGTGGCCACAAAAACCGAAACTGAATATTCAACGGGAATCGCAGCAATAAATTATCCACGCTATGCTGATCAATTAGGAATTTGCATATCTTGGCCAGCGACACACGTTCCCGATTCTGAATCGGCCACACTCGGTCTATTTCGGTTGAATTCGGCATTCTATCGGCATGCGGTGAATAACGCCGAATTTAGGCTTCCTGCGGCGGTGTTCCCGAACCGATACGACATTGGAACCTTAAAAACGAGTCTACATCTTCTTGAAAGGCCGGCAACACTCTTGTGATACCCCTGGTGTTTCAGTAGTCCATTGGCAACGGTGATCGCTTACCTACAGGTGACCCGCTTGCTCGTTTGCCGCCCTATGTTATAATAATTTAAAAAAAGGCGAACTGTGGGCAACAGGCCGACTAAAAGTAGACATTAAGAAATTGTACAATTTTATCTCCAAATGAATCAATTAGGATGTAGCTTAAAGCGCTGGAGGTGAAGTAGACGCTCGCCTACGACTACCTGGAGGCGTAAGTTCTCAAATTTAAATCCTACTCGTGCCTTTGTAGATAAATCTGACTCATGCAGATAATTTTAATTTACCAGTAGTATTAGTTGTATAGTTCAGGCAAACAAAAGTAAAAATATCGTGAAGGAACATGCTCAAATTGATAGTGTAAAGTGGAAAGTTGTAGGAACCACTCCACCCAAAAGAGATTATTTCACGTGATGACAACGATATAAGAGCATATAGCATATAGGTGACGCATGCTTAATGCGTTTTAATAGAAATTGGATATGGTGAAGATTTTCGATGTGCAGGATTGAAATGCGATAGCTCAGTCGGAAGAGCAAGGTCGTATAAAGACATAGTCGCGGGTTCAAGTCCTGCTCGTATATAATTTTTTCACCAAATCTAATTTATATATGAGAGTACTTTAGCATATAGCTCTTAAATAGGAAGAGACGGAATACAATGAAAAGGAACGCCTTTGAAAAAGACCAGTTGTTCTCGGGCAATCAGTCTCTAACCGAGGCTCAGTGGGCTCGGACACCGCTTTAATTCTATCGATGATTCGATTTTGATCCATTTTTGAACGTGGAAATTGACGGTTAAAACTTTTTTACGGTAGCGTCCACAGAATTCCCAATAATAACATCTATGTGACTATCAAACGATTGAATTTTTCGCCGCCTTTATGTGATGAAAAATCAAGCGTCGTTTACACATCTATTTATTAGTAATTCAGAGAATTTATAATCTTCTTCTTCTTCTCAGCATATTTGTGTCCACTGCTGAACGAACGTATGCCTCTTGATTGGACTTCCACTCTTATATTGATGCGGTGATTCTGGTCCAGGTCGGCCTTGCCGTCTTTTTAATATCATCCTCCCATATGGCAGCTGGTTTGCCCACACTTCGTCTTCCTGTACGGGGCCACCAAAACATCTATCGTCATCTCTGCGACAGATGATGATGTTTATGATGATGTCGTTATCAGACATTAAATCTATCAACTTAGTGCTTCATGGGCATAGTTATTTATCGAATAGTATTACCTGAGTTATAGCTACCTACTGAAACCAATTGAGTTGATCAAAATTATTTTAACAATGCATTTTACAAAGTTCATGCAATTTATTGGAGTTTCCAACTGATCCGATTAAGCATTATAATACCCTCATCGGTAATTCTATGAAAGCGAATGAAATGTTAAACGATTCATTTAAATATGTAAGTGGATTTAAAGAGATTATTCGATTTGCGCAGTAGAATTTAATAAAGTAAGTAATAAACTAATATAGCACGAATAAATAGAAGTAAACTGTTCAAGTTCTTTATTAATTTCTTGGAATTAAAATCACAACTGTTTTTACACGACTTACCAAAAAAGGAGTGTTATGTTTTTTCATATCATACGTGTTATTGTTTGTTCATATCAGTTTTATATCATATCAGTGTTTTTTTTTAATTAGCTTATTTAAAACTTTCGCTTCTTAAATTATGTATAATTATCGCAGTATTCTCAATATTTCTATTCAAAATAATGAATTCGTAACAAATAAACAATGTGGATAAACTTACATACAACCGCTAAACATTGTTTTGAGCGTAGACAGAAATTTTAATTATATACATAATCTTGAATTTCAACACAAACAGTTTTTAAATTTAGACGTGTTTTATACAAACTAATTACGTAGAGTAACCACTAAGCAGAGACTTTTGTTTCTGATCTACATTTCAAAGAAGTTGCAAGTAAATCCCGTTAATTTAAATAATTAAACACAGCAGTGAGCAAAGAGGAAGACTTATACAGTAGTACTAATTTTATATGGTTTAATAGTGTACTGTATTCAACATTCTGTGGAGATAAAAAAATTACAAGTTTAGTGTAAGACTTGGAAAATAAAGTGGCTTGTATGTGAACTAGAGAGAGCAATGCGGTGTAGTGTTATTTTGGTGGTTTGACCACTTCAGTAATTAACATTGCCAAGAAAGTTATTGAGTGTATTTCGTTCCACCATGATACAAAGTCAAAGTCAATTGTTTTTATTTAAATTGGCTTAAGAATAGCGCTTTTAAATCATCATATTCTTATTTTATAACTATACCCCTGCCTCCAAAGCGCAAGTGGAGAAGAAGAGGCGCAACAAATTGTTGATTGAACTAAGATTTTTTTTTGCGAGGTCACCTAATTCTTAAAGCATCTAATTAAGAGCTGTGCAAAACAATCATTCAAGTTGACAAGTATTGACAAATAAGAATTTGTAACTAGAGTGAGTGCATCAAGTTTCCTTATTTCTCAATAGATACTTTTTATCCTATATTGATTTAAGATATAGGCATTTATTAACGTCAGTAATTTACTTGTTTGCCACAGAACAAAAATAACTGACTTCATTATTATTTTATGTAGTTGAGTAATAAGTTGCTGGTTTGATTGCTTTCTAGTCAAAATCAAAAACTACTCACTACATATTAGACGATATTTCCTGTTATAGAAATGTCAATGCCTTCCTAAATATAAACATTGTTTATTTTATTTATGTAAATCCAAATAATGCTTCGCCTGACATTATCTGATAGTGATGGATGGTGGAGCGTAAATCAAACTATATGTTAAACCTGTTTTGACAATCTACTTGTTTATGCGGCTTGGGTTGAATGTTGTTCAAATATTCTGTGTAAAGAGTTACATGGGCATTGATCATATGATGTAGAAACACCATGACTTCTAATATGAATAAACAAATAAATAGAAAACATATCATTTGAATTTAGGTCATAAGGTAATTAAGGTGTAAGAATATTGCCTTGCGTAACAAGGCAATATTCTTGGTCCTTTGTTATTTTTGTTAAATCTTTAGAAGATTCTTATCTTTTTTTTCTTTACTCTCTCTTCTCTCTGTAGACCGTAAAAGTAAGTAATGTGAATCAACTTGTTTTTTTTTTTAAATAGGCGATAGACAGCAGCTTGTAGTTTAAATATTTTGTATAGTCAACTTAAAACCCCAAAACACAAAAGGAAGCTTTTATCGTTTGGCTTCGTTAGTTTGAATCTATTCTAAAGTTCCATCCATTCTGCAAGGAATAAAGATGTAAAAGAATGTAAATGACATAGAACTAGTATGTGAAATACATAATGCAATGGGAAAAATATTCCATTAGGTATCTAGTTACAAGTTAAATTACTTAATTGAATCACTCCATTGCCAAAAAAGTGCGTTTTCCGTCTGAAAACGATCATCAACGATAACTATAAATTGTTTGCATAAAAACAAATTTAATGATGAACATGAACATAAATGATGAACATCCCAGAATTTGTTTCAACAAGTTGTACCTATTACTCGTACGAAGCAATATATCTGAAGTGCTACATATTAGTTTGGAACTAGTATTGAGAGTGTTAATACCGCAAGTTTTTCGATTATGAACGATCGCTGTTTCGCATTGTTCTCTAACAGTTGTGATGGCACTTCTACGAATATTGGATTTGTTTTTTTTATAATAAGTATATTTATTAGGAGTCTATATTCTTACTGCTTGGTTAATACCTGTACAATTTTTTTTCTACGCAACACTGTTTGGTTTTTAAAATTGCAGCTTGACTAAAGTTCAATTGTTGAAAACTCACTAGAAAAATCCTCTCAGTTTTTTGCGATTTTTAACCAAACTTAAATTACATAATCGACTACTTTCAAATGTTGTGTCAAACATGGAATTTGGTTAAATGTTTACATTTTTGAACGAAAACTGATAACGTTTATTCATTTTTAGAGTTACTTAGTAAACAAGAAAGCGTTATAGCTTTTCCCTGTCATTAAATAAACAGGAAACACATAAATAACAATCACAGGCGCATTAAAAGTATACGCATCCCTTTCTACTCTTACAAAAGATCATTAATGAGCGTGACAATAGCAGCTGAGTGATGTATATCCGTCTCACTCTCCTCATTACTGCCATTTGCACTGCGACGGAACCTCGCTGTGCTTAGGGGTTTAGGGTCTGGTATAAGTGAAAGGATCTACATAATACCTCGATATTTACATTTGAATGTTGTTTTAAGGTAAAGTGGGTTAAGGATTTCTATTCTTGCTTTTTTGAGAATTCTTTGTATTTTTGCATAAAGATAAATAAAGATTGTGAGGTATAAGACTTATTGAATGTTAACTTGATAATCTGCCATAGAGATTTATTGTCTTCTAGCTTTCGCCCGCGGCTTCGCCCGCGTGAATTTCCTACGGGAACAGTGCTTTTTCCCGGGATGAAAGGTACCCTATGTACTTCTCCGTACTTCTAACTATATGAAATTTCAGGAAGATTGGTTCAGTAGATAAAGCGTGAAAAGGTAACAAATAAACAAACTCACTTTCGCATTTATAATATTAGTTAGGATTTCAATAAATTGTGAATATAGTCAAGGCTATTTATAATTAAGGTGAACACAAAAAAAAACTATAAAGTATAAGCTGCCTAGTGATGATGACAATGAGTTTAGAAGACCTGATTGTAAATTTTTAACAAAAAAATATTTAACAAAAAATAATTTAACTAAAATAACTATTATGTATGTTTAATAGTCCAGAAAGAAATATATTTGTATCTTAGGTCGTATATTATTTGTTTATGTACCTACAAACTAATATTATTTTAGCAAAGTTTACGTAACCTTTCAACAGGTTGGAAGTTGGTATTAAGGTACCCATCTGAAGTTTCATGAGCACCTACTATAGACGATAATAGTGTAAGTTTTGAATATCAATATTTATTGGGTTACTCTCGTCTCGGCCATAGAATATATACTTAATAATCAGAATGTATACCGTAAATGTTTTACCAAAATTATGAAATCTAGTCAGATGACATTATTTCGATAAAGACCATAGGAAATGACGCAAAAATAGGGAAGCCTACCTACCTGGTACCTAGCCTTTATTGATTTGCATCTAAAAACTAAGAAAAAATAATTTTCCATGGTAGTTAGCCTTATTCCGGAAAAAAAGTACTACAATCGAAAATCAAATACGAATGTTTTTTCTTGCTATCCCTAACAGTGCAATGAATCAGTTAATGTTTTTTTTTAATCTATTTGGTTCTAAGATGACCAAATTATCCGTTTAGTACAAAATAAATTGTAAGGAAACCTGCACTTTGGTTGACAGCTTAGTTCAGTAGTGCATAATACGGTCGCCGCTACATGGCGATACTCGTTAGTAATGTCAATGCTTTCACTTTACTTGCACTTCATTAACTTCTAGAAAAAAATCAGACTCCATATCTATAATCATCATCATCTCGAGTCGAAATGGCAAAAAATAAAGATTTTCTTCGACCAGTATTTGGCCACTAATATTAATATCTAAAATGTGAAAAAGAAAGAACTATTCTCTTGTGCCTTGAGTCGGTGGAAACAAAAAACGTTGATTTATCCGTTTCTTTCCAATCCATCACAGGGAGATAAGATCTGCAACGAGCGAGACTCTCATTATACCCAGGGTAATTAACAGGAATTCTCCGGAGATCATTATCTTTATGTAATTATCCTTGTTTGGATCAAAAATTTAGACATTTTGGTTCATCTGACAGTTGTAACCAAAACTTACAACTTTTTTGATTTCGCGTTCTCTTTCTATTTCTATCTAACATGCAAAATTTTAACTCAATCTTCAACTAGAAATGGCATTAATTTGATTCCAAAATGTTATTAGGTATATAAATCTGTCTATCCCACTAGCCCCATTGACCCAGTCCCATGATGAGATAGATGGAATGATTGATTATATCCTAGTCTCAACAAATGATACTTTTAAATTTACTAAATTATGTCCCAGTAGAAGGCAGGTGAAATAAGACTTTAACAATATCTATTTTCTCAAAATTCCCACGGGAAAGAAGCCACGTGTGAAATACATAGTCTGCAATGAAAATAAATACAGTCCAACTGCATCTCAAGTCTCAAGTAGGATTCGCACGGAATTTCATCCCAACTTGCGCTTGACTCGCTAACTTAGATTTCCCAATGGGTGAACGTATTTCGGACTTTAGTAGACTAGAGGAGATTTGTGAACGTTACATTCTGGGACTATTTTATTGTCCCGGATAATGTGATAGAAGAAGGTAGAGTTAGGTATAAGAAAAAACTCAAAAAAGATTTCCACCAGGATCGTGTCATCTAAGTCTTCGTCTTCTTCTTTACCATTTTCCCTCTCAATGGGGTCAATACAATTTATTTGTTTATTTATTTATTTGTTTATTTAAATACAACGGTACATATTTCGTAGCCAATTACAGTATTTAAGTAATAGAAGATATACATTGAACTTTAAAAAAAAAGAAAAACAGATATAAAAAAAAAACATTTGCATTTTTATCACATGCAAGTCGACTCACATTCACCATTCTCACAAAACAGCAAACAATTCCTGACAAGCGTCTTCCATCAATATAATGTTTTTTTATATAAGCTATATTAGTTAATTACATACATACACATATACATACATATTATTACACCTTTTTCCTGTATTAATTAACTAGTGGTTCACCGTGAACTTAGACCTCGCGCTTATTATTTTAAAAATATGAGAATAATAAAAATGCGTTAGCTCAAAAACGGCTGAACCGATTTTGTTGCGCAACGAACTTAAAAGTTCTATGTATAGTTGCTACACATATTCCTAATATCCTCGAAATTAATTCAACGGTTCGAACATACATTCTTACACGTACATACATACAAACAATGTGTTTTCGCTCCAACTTGAATTATAGCCATCGTCGCTCATCCGCTCGGTCAATTAGGTATTTATTTATATATAGTGTATTAAGTGTAAACTCGATTAGCGTGTCATACGCTCCTTGCAAAATAAAAATCCATATTTCAAGTCTATTTAAAAACCGGCTTAAAATATTTTCATCCCCTTCGGTTAAAAATTCCGTCACAGAGGGATTCTTCTTCGCTTTGTCGACGTGGTTTGAATGGAGCTTTTGTGGAGGCTTTGACGATAACATTCACTGCCACAGATGGGCTATGGTCTGACTTTTACTGGACTGTTTTCAAATCGGCCAGATGTTTTCTCATTTAAATTACATTTTTTTAAATATATATGAAACAAACAAAATTACCATCGTTAATTGTACTTTAACGTACAATTAATGTGTGTTTTGTTTGTTGTAATGGCAATAAATTGAAAGCTAATAATGTAGCTCATTGAATTATACGTGATTGAAAGTTCAAAATTTGTTGAAAATTCAATTCAATTGCGTGAGCTTCAGTTCTATGCGATTTAATTCAGGCGGCGACATAATAATGCATTTATTTATTCGGCTTATATTATTCCAAATCATATGGTTCAAATCCATATTAGGCACATCAAAATGTCCATTTTTAGTCGGGTTATTTCTCTTGTCTACTCACTGTCGTTGGAAGGTCAAATGTCAGCATAAAGAGGAAGTTGATGACGTAATAAAGGTTATCCGCAGATTCAGCTTTGTAAACAAACAGTGGTTGTATTCAATGAAGCGAATTGGTGTGCGGAGATCATAGTAGGATAATTTAGAAGGTTTGAGATAGTCATTTGTTTTTAAGAACGGATTAAATGTTGAATTAAAAATACTGGCCAATAAAAGATTTTGCGAACGTGCAGAGTTACCTCGATCGGGACCTTCATTTTTGAATCCTATTTTTAGTACTAATAGCCGTGTCTCGCGGCTATTAGAGAATTTTTCAAATCGGATCCGTAGTTGCAGAGAATAGCTTATTTAAACAAATTCTTAAGCTTTAAAATTCGTATAGATAGAAAAAAAAGATATTAATTTTTGTTGTTCTTTCCCAGCCGGAGTTCGAGACGCAGTCGCCCGGTACCCAGTGTTAGTCTTCGTCCACGGGGAGTCCTACGAGTGGAGTTCAGGCAACCCCTACGATGGCACCGTCCTCGCTTCCCACGCGGGGCTGGTGGTGGTCACCATCAACTACAGGCTTGGAATCCTTGGTAAGTGATATTTACTTTTAAAATACTTGTGAACAACTTCCTTCCCATCCTCGTCACCAGTGTTAAGTATGAGGGACGAGTGAAATCACCAACTGCTTTTAGTAAGTACACTGTATGGTTTACTCGACATTCGCCATATGCTTTTCGCCCCACTCTATATTAGCCTTAAATAGATACAGTCCACTTTTATAAAAATACATAACAATAATCTTTATTATAAATAAAACTCGACATCGAATAAAAAAATAAGTATATCAACGCAAAGACGAAACCGCTGAAAGTAGAAACCTGAAGTTTTACAAAGAGGTTTTTTATACAGTTTAAGGTGTTATGAGGTAAAATAACAGGTTTTACAGATAAAGTTTAGAAATATATTTACAATAAAAAATACAAGTTAAGTTTAGAAATCACTTGAAGATGAACGCGGCACAGGGGGTATAGGGGTAACACAAACGAACTCGGGCTGCACAGTAGGCACGGCAGGCGGGTAGTAGGTGCCTTGTCTATGACTGAAGGCACAGCGGGCACGGCAGTCAGATAATGGGTTCCTTGCCGACGACGGTCGACACAGCGGGCACGGCAGTCAGATAATGGGTTCCTTGCCGACGACGGTCGACACAGCAGGCTCGGCAGGCAGATAGTGGATGTCTGATACCCAGCTTCAGTTCAACAGGTCCATAGTAACTTCCTCGTGTCTTCTAGATTTTTAGCTTGTTGTTCTTTAGTGACTGACACTACAAAGGAAGGAATTTTTTATTTTAGAAATTTCATCTCTAGTAGGGGGTTAATTAGGAAAAAACTAAATTTACTATTTCATAAAAAAAAGAGCAGAAGCGTGTCGTATTGGGAGTTAAAATTGATGGCAGAAAATTAACAGAAATGGAAATACTTCACCAAGAATGAACTCGTTAAGGAAATCCCAATTATTGTCGAATAGACGAAAGTATCTTTATTTCTATTGAAATAATAGTGTTATAAAAATGGCAAGATCAGATACACAACAATTTCATGAAATTAAACAAGCTAATTATTTAAAAATAAAAAAAAACACGACTGACAACTTACATAGCCTATTTTCACTCGGAGGAATGCAAGGAATCTAACAATACCTCTAACAAAATCTGTTAAGCCGTTCAGGACTTATGGTGGAATAAAGAAACTTACATACATACATTTACTTACATACATGACCCCTGAAAACATAATACTCCTTTTTTGGTCAGTCGTGTAAAAAAAAGAAATGTTGATTTCAAAAATACAAAGTTACGTTTCGTCTCGGCCGTGTTGATTGAGGATGACTTGAAGTTTCTTTTCGAAAAATAATTCCTTTATCTGGAAAAAACACTCAAAGTCAATTAAATAACTTGAAGTTATTAATCTCAGTGAGTTGTGGTTACTTTCACCTTTATTCTTCGAATTTTTCGTAGGTAAAAATCACCTTCTGTTTTATTAGCTTTTTAATGGGGTTTTAATGAATTATGGAAAAAACAAGATTTATATTTGGAGATTGTTTATCAAGTAGAATTACATAAATCAAAAATGATTCTAATTTAGCACGCAAGTTGAATAAAATTGGTCTCAACACTGCACTTGACGCAAAACTGTTATGCTAGGACTAGTCCTAGCATAACAGTTTTGCGTCAAAAATAGATTATTTTTATGAACACTTACAAAAGAAGATCAATTAATGAGATATCCCCACTCGATCAAACATCCAACACTAATATCTATTTCGCGTGTCCCTCCGCCATATTGAGGTAAAAGTAGTTATTTGCTGTAATTCTGGCAACACCACTTAACATTTGATTACTTAACTTACCCTAACATAATTTAATGTGTTTCATCAAGGTGGTCTTTATTTCAATTTTATTAAACACAAATTTTTAGGATACAATACTTCAAAGGGAATAAATAGAACCCATCAAAATTTTACTGATTTTTCATATCACAACTTTAAACTGGGGATGCCTCCACTCATAGGCGATGGGCTTGCAACCTGTCACTATATCTGAATCACCATTTCATCAGAAAGCCCACTATCCAGCTAAACGTGGTCTTCGAGTCTCACGACTCTTGGCTCTGTCTACCCCGTAAGAGATAAAGACGTGATTCTATGTATGTATGTACAACAGGCATTACCCAAGTATTGTCTAGAATATATAAATATAAAAAAACAAAAAATCATGATTTGAATTTTATGTATCTTATGGGATGGGCACTTTAGTTTACAAGATAAAGTAAGTTTTGTAACTCTGTTGTAACAATTCTGAAGTAAAACCACTTACCCTTAATTTGACAGAAACATATCAAAAGGTCAAGGGCATAAAATAAATAAAGTACAGACGAGGTCGTAATAATGACGATCTTCTTGTGTTTTGGCATAACTTGTATTATGTCATAAACTAAAATACAACTTACTTACATTAGATCTAACTTAATTTGTGTGATTTGCAGAACTAACCCGCATCAGTATACAAAAATAACATATAATTACCTAAAACCTTATGTAGTATGTATTGAAGTAATATGGCTAAAATAAATTATATTATATCATCCATCATTCAAATGATCTATCATTCAAATGATTTTTCTCACTCACATCACTCTGACGCTCACTTGAAAGATACTGTTGTTGAAAATTCACGATCATTTGAACGAAATTTAGATTCTATTGAGTATGTGTGCTAAGGAACTTTAGAGTCCAATGCGGCTTATGTCAGGGGCGACAAAATAGGTTCTCTACGTATGCCAATTCGATTTGGTTCATATTATTCTTAATTTCTGTGGTACACACCAATTTATGTACAGGTATCAAAAATTGAAGTGCCTCTAGTAGATTTACCTGAAAGAGTGACTTATTCAAATCCCAGAGCATCCTTAAAAACCTTCGCGTTTGTAACATTAGTAGGATAAGATTAGATGGATCATGTCAGATCAAATTCTGTTCATTCCATATTTTACCCCAAGAGGTTGCCAGTGACCCGTCGGCATTTACCGAGATTATCCCGCCGTGGACACGTCGGCCTGTCAAACTGTCAGCCGTTATCTTAAGGTGACAGTCGTTAAGCCAAGTCAGGCCAGTTTTGACATTTCCGTTGACTATTCGGTATTTGAAAATCCGATCGCAAAATGGAAGGATTACGGACGGTTCCTGCTAGATTTTCAAGATGAAGATCTTGAACAAATGTGTGACTTGTTAAACATTTCTAACTATGCAACGCTTTAGTTAATATCATTTAATGCAGTAAATGATAGGCCCTCTTTTTTTTGTAGTGCCTCTCCATTATTGGAGGCTGGCCGTCAGTTAGATAGATAGATATATCATTTATTTGATCCTACAAACACACACATACAAAGATAATTAGTACACGAGACATTAAAATAAGAAAAAAATAAAACATGGATAGGTATATGTTCACACAGTCCATAAATGTGTGTGTTGCAGCAAAACAAAAAGGTCATGGCTCAGTGGAATTATTGCCCGTACAGCAATACACTGATTTTCAGCCATAACCTAGAGGTGCGAATGCGAACCTAATGTGAGATGAAACAGGTTGAGTAGGTACTAACAGGCTCTATGAGTGATTTTAATAATAATTTGTCCAAATAGGTAGTAATATTGTATCATTGACATTTAAAAGGAACCAAATGAACCAAATGAACGCAATAAAGAAATTGAGAATTGAGAAGGACACAAAAATTCTGTAGTTCCACAAACTCTTTTCTGTTCGCCGCTTTGCGAAACAGCTCCTCAACCCTGGTGACTCCGGTCCATTCGCGTATGTTCCTCAGCCATGATTTTTTGCGTCTTCCAGCACGTCTCTTGCCTTCTATTTGATAGGCCTTACACTTTTCAATAATATCTCTTTCCACCCAAAGGTTGTCTGGAAGAAATTACATTTGCGATAAGCCTTTGCGCTTTATGTATTAACTTTTCGACACTACTGTGTATATTCTTTTCTGTAAATGGTGCAATAAAGTGTTTATTTATCTATCTATGTTAGGTTATTTGTATATATCAACGCAGAGACGAAACCACTAAACGAACATAGAAACTTAAAATTTTGGAGAGAGATTTTTTATAGCATACTTATTAAGGAATTTTGAATATTTCACCTCTTTGTGCAAAATGAGGAAAAAATTAAATTCATAGGAGCAAAACCTAGGGCATAACTACTGACCAATGTGTCGATCTCAAAGAATAATAACTGTTTAATATCCTTCTGTTACATAATGTTATCCTAAAGTCACTATCACAAAACTGCCTTATTCTAACCCAACATATAATTTTACGAGAGACAGTTGTCCCAAACTATTTACTAACAAATATGGTACAACTGTGGAAGTACTTATTATACACATTAACAGTACAGTCAACTGCATGTTAGGTTTGACCTTTATGCGGTGGTAATATAGCCGAATTTGCAGTGCATTTGAGTAAGTGGATGTTCTGTGGAGTGTACAACACTCGAGGAAACAATAATAGGAGAATTAGCAGTTATAACAGGGATTCCGTTAATATTAGCGTGGAAATTAACATTGATTCGCATTGTCCTGTATTCCCTTAGCGGCGATTAGGGATGGGTCGGAACTCGTTTTAGCAATACCTACATTGTATCGGTATTGATACCAATGCCAGGTTTTGACACTTCTCCACACTACCATGAAGCATTTAAGTTCCGATTTTATACTCCTAAGGCTCCGTGTTGTTTAGTAGACCGAGCCGTACATACCTATGGTACTGAATGTACCTACATACATATACATAGGTATCATACGCCTGTTTCCTGTGTAGGAGTAGGCCGATAAATGCATTTCCACTTGCAACAATCTTTACAGATCTCTCTCCGAATGGTATAGTCAATTGCATTTTAAGTTACCCCCGGTTGTCTAGAAGAAATGGCTCTTTGTGATAAGATTTCAAATCGATTTTTTTTTAAATTGGTGTACTTTACAACAACGTTTTCAAAAAAAGGAACCCAATACCGTATTTATGGTTTTGCATCGCCCAACTCTAGTTACTCCTAATACTGTGCTAGTGGAAATAGAGAAACTATTTAGTAGACACAAGGGAATATCACATAAAGGGTTTCACACTAATTAGAAGTAAATCTCGTACGATGCCTTATTTGATTGCTTTTATTTACTAGTACAAAAATAGCCGTGGTAACCGTATGACTGTTCTATTATTTACATATAATAATGCGACGCTAAAGTTTAACATTTATGTTGCTGGCAAGAACTGGATTACGATGGCCCAGGATCGAGAAGGTTGGCGTAGAAAAAATTAGGCTTCTACCCAGCAATGGGTCATGGATAGCTGATGATGATAAAAATTGACAAATATCTACAGGCTAACGTCAATATATTATTATGAATGTCACTTTGACATGTATTTGAAAGTTTCCGGAATGGACTGCTACATATGGTCAGTAATTCACTATATCTAAGACTATTTCCTATCCCATGTTTGGACCCTTGCGTGGCAATTTGAGATGTGAATCTGAAACTATGTTTTGGAGTAGGGATGTGTAAACAATATAGGCCTATACAGAACAATAAATATTCTGAATTAAGTCCTAAATCAATTTGATTAATAATTCCCATGAAATAAATTACTTGTCAAAGGGCATTTATAACTTACAGGATATTACAATAGCTTTAGATATAATCAAATTGCTTAAAAAAGAATAAGCTAAAATAAAACTAAACAAAATAGAGACAATAGTTTAACTTCCAAAAAGTTTTAATTAATTTAATTCACCGTTTATCTCGTGGACGTTCAAGAAAATCCTGGTTGTGACAACCCTGTCTCCGCGCCATTGTCTCGGAGGATAATATTCCACTTAGTAGACGATTCAAGTTTATTTCTGTATTATTCGAGCAACGTTTGTGAGGACTCTTACATTAAGGCGCAAATTATATAAAGTATCAGATGTAACACGCTTCTAGGTCCTAATTTAGTCGTATTTCTCATAATTGAGGGTCGTGGTCATTTTGTCGAATAAAACACACACGACAACTATATTGGCAATGTTTAAGGAGTGGTTCGCTATTGCCTTCTCCATTTCACACACAAGCTGATAAATCATCAACGAGTGTGCGTGCAGGTTTCCTCACGATGTTTTCCTTCACTGGACCTTCCAGGACTAGTTAACTATATTTTTCAAAAATCAAATCATGCAGAAATATATTTCACAGACCCCTTTTTATATAAATTTTATAATAACATAATTGTTCGAGGTACAAACTACTCGCATTAAGGAAGGACCACTGCAATGAAGAAAAGAAACGCCGAACAAAACTCATTATACGCTACTGGCCTGTTAAATCAATAAATATGTCAAAATAAAAATGTAATCTGCTGGATTTCAACTATTGCCTGTTGTCGTGTCGTATCAAGACCTTAAATGTAAAGCCGAGAATAGAGAGGTGATCACATAACAATCGCACAGCTCTTAAATAAAAATAAGAAGAATCTGGCACATAATTACTAAAAAAATAAGTTTTCATTTATAGTGACCACTGACCATATCTATACGTATTTTAAACCTAGTGCTTAAATATTATGGATAAATACGAGTACATCGAAGGGTATATATAATTTAGGTATACTACCTAACTCTCTTCTCTATTCCATCGCTAATTTGTGGTCAGGGGTTTTAAGATGTTACGTATTTAGGAGACATGGCGTTTAAGACAAAGGAGCGTTGCTAAGTGGTTAAATTGTTGAAGAGGAAAATAAAGATCCGTTTTGATTATTCGAATTAAAATAACAGGCTTCAGGTAGAAAGATTATTAATAGGTAGATAGGTACTGCTGTTTTTAAAACTTAAAACAAAACATTTTGTAGAGTAATTTGGTTCACAATACTGCTGAATAAATTTTATGATGTTAAAAAAGTATATCAGTCAATAACATTACAATTGATGACTCTAGTTGACCCCCTCAACAAGGCTACCATTTCTTTGAAATAAATGTAACAAACATTTATGTAATAATTAACTAATTAAGTTATCAAAATTTATTTAACTGAAAGAAAATTTCGAAAAGTTTTGTTGGAAATCGAATTATATTTTATTGCATTTGTTTTTGGCAATAATATACATTGTTAATTAAATTTCGCTTGAAATTGAAGCAGATATACTTAATTTTAATGAGCTTTTAATGTGCGCTGTGATTTTAACTGACGATTCCAAGCTCCAGAATTAGGTTTTCCAGTGTTTTTTAGGGTTCCGTACGTCAAAGGCAAAAACGGAACCCTTATTCGATCACTTTGTCCGTCTGTCTGTCAAACTTTCTTTTTCCAGGAACGTTTAAAGGTATCAAGTTGAAATTATTATAGAACATTCGGATCTACGGTCTCTTTCAGCAAAAAAATAAATAAAAAAACGTCAACGCGATCAGGAAATAAATTACCGTAAATTAATGTTGTAATTTTCGCATTTGATTTTCTTGGACTAAAATAATTACATCAATTTCAGCAGAGTACTTTTCTTGGGATTTCGTTTCTTAATGTAATACATAATATGAAAACATATTCAATATATGATTAACCAATGTTACGAAATCTGAAGCATCCTAAAAGATAATAAATAGTTTTTTATTTATAAAACTAAATATCCATTATGAAATCTACTAACATTAAAACTCAACTTACATACAGCCATTATATAACATAGTACCTACTTATTAGTATAACAGCGTAAACAGAATGTCAAGTTATTTCTGTGTAATTTGGAAATTTTCCAACAATGTAACAAGTTCGTTTCGCCAGCGCAGACCCTGACAAAAGGATGCCTTATAAAGTATGCCGAAATTTTTCACCGACTTGTGTGTGCCACGATTTTAGACGGAATATTTGATAAACTGGCTGTAGGTACCAAAACAGTTGTATATACTTTGGTTTATAATAATATTACCTGCAAACAATGTTGAATGTAGTTAGATTCACCAATTCAGTTTTTAATATAGGTAGGTAGGTACCTAATGTTCCGAAAACCAACGAGAAATTTACATATTTGATTAAATATCTATGGTGTAGGCAATGTTACCTCTTACCAATATGTTGGAGGTTGTTGATTAAGAAATCAAGTCAGTTTTATGAATAATTAATATTAATATATGTGTATATATTATATGAAGGTGTTTTATGTATATATAATATATTATGTAAAATAAATTAATGTGGAGTAGCCTACACCTGGTGACCCCGACGTGAAACCAAAAAATAAACGTATATAAACGTATATTGTATAGTAAACGTGTACCTATTGATAAACCATTCTGATCTGCTACAGAGTTTTGACCGATTGGAATTCATAACAAAAATAGATAAACCAGGCAGCAAAACTTACTAATAAATCATGACATTTTGCTGTCAATAACGTGTTTTAATAATTAAAAACCTACTAGACTATTCACTAGTTTTCATTTAAATACTGTATACAGACTAAATTTTTATGCAGAAAGGAAAGAACATCAAGAAATATCTGTCTGTAATAGACAATTCCCTGAGCTTGACAAATGACTTAAATAGCTAAAACTTGAAAATGAAACTGCCAAAATTGATAAAAGTAAGTCGGTATATCCAATTTAGGTATATTTTAGTTGAAAGGAATTGATGTTTCAACGAAATTGTTTTGAATAATAAGATATTTA
>CM031578.1:658187-679849 GCA_018467065.1 Ephestia elutella | reverse complement strand
AAATTTCGGGAATAGCACATAGGGTACTTTTTATACCGAAATTCCTACGGGAGAGAAGCCCCGGGGCGCGGCTAGTATTATAAAAACTAAAAATCTCTCTTTAGCTAGGTTTTTATTTGACCGCTCAGTGTCAGTCAGAAATCGTTTCGTGCCATGTTGACGATGAGCAAGATTGTTGCAGGAACTCAAACATCTATGTTTATTATCTGAAAGAAACAATGAAATACAACAATGCCATCAACAAACTAACATTAAAACAAACTGCACCGTCCAGATGAAACTGTTGACACCTGTCCATTGTTGTGGAATATTTTCTAAACAGCTACAATGGCCATAAATCATATGAATAATGGGGAAAAATACCACTGACTTTCAGTTGTTTTCTGTAATAAACTACTAATAACTGTAATAGACTATTGTAAATATATACTAGGGTTTTATAGGTTTTAACTTGACATGTTAAGCTTAGCATATATAGTTGCCTTCTATGTGTTCCTGTCTACACAAGATGCTCACTCACTCTCAATTTTCAAATGGTTTTGATTCGATTTTGATTTTCAAACACGTTTACGTGTTTTTAGGGTTTCGTACCTCAAAAGGTAAAAACGGAACCCTTATAAGATCACTTTGTTGTTCGTATGTCTGTCTGTCTGTCTGTCAATTTTTTTTTCTCAGGAACGCCTGAAGCTATCAAGTTAAAATTAATATCGAATATGTACTCGGATCTATGTTCTCTTTCAGCAAAAAAATAATCAAAATTATACGTCAACGCGATCAAGAGATATTACCGTAAATGTGGCGAATTTTCGCATATTTTATTTTGCGATTTTAGGCCGCAATCAAAACCTATGGGGTACTTGCCCTTGACGTAAAATTATGAAATTTGGCAGAAAGCAAGGTCTAAGAGTACTTATACAGGAATAAATCTGAAAACTATAAATATGTTATGGGAAGTCTAAACAAAGTGTTACAAACGTATTTTTGCGCTGGATTCAGTATGAAACTTTGTTAAGTTTGTTTTTGAAAGTAGTTGGTCTTTTAGTTAGAGCTATAATGTGAGATGCTTTGCCTGTACGGAACCCTCGGTGCGCGAGTTTGACTCGCACTTGACCGGTTTTTTTTTTTAATGTACGATCGCGACAGCCATTCGCGTACGTATTAAACATCAGATGGCTTATTTAGTTCCGAAGAAAATTGGTTAGAATACTTTTCGATAACAAGTTGTCTATGTCTTTAACTATAGTCAATTGAACACGTAGGAACTAAAGGCCGTGTTTGAGCGTCTGTGAGCGTGTATAGCCTGAATGCTGGCGAAGACTTATAAATAGGGCTAGGAATGCTATCCCGTTAGGTAACGGAGGACGCCCAGCATTAAGAGCTTAATCGCCGGCTTTACAGCGGTGAGGGTATAGAGAAACAGTTTTGTAAAATTTTTTAAACATCATTGTGTACCAGTACACTCTTATGCAACTAAATTGAACGTAAGTACATTCACCAAAATCCTTCCTTTTGTTTTTGACATATTACCTAAGTCACGTAATTTAATATCCACATAGACTCATATGAACGCGTTAACCACTAAAGTCCTACAGAAGCCGTAGGGTACATCTAGTCTTCCATTACTTATACATAAAAAAAATATCTAGTAACAGAATATTATTTTCCTAATTGTAATCTCATAATTGAAAGTTTTGTTTCTTTACCATCGATATTTTATACGGCTTCTATTGAACGGAGCTTTAAAGGCAGTAAATGCTAGTAAGCTTGTAAGCTCGGGCTCGTTGAAGCTTGTAAGCGTGTTTTATAGCTTCTAAGTGAACTTTAGTATTTATGACAGGAAATGTTTTGGAGCAGAGAATTTCCACTTGTCAATTACATAGTTCCACAAATCCTCTCAGATGATTCCCTGCGTATTGGATCCTTGTCGCACTGTACTTGCTAGCGCAATCTCTTTAATTTAATCAATCACATAATAATCTTTTGTCATTTTACCTCTGTAAATTTGATATGATTGGTTTAACGTTATTTTTATTTGTTTCAGGTATGTAGACATGAACACGTCACATCAGCAACTAATGACAAAATTGTTTTTGCCAGATGGGTGGGTATTCATTAAACTTTGGCTTTGCCGTGCTTGTTCCAGGTACCGAATTTTCCGATATTTTATATGGACCGGTAACAAGCCCTGTTCCAAAGCATAACAATTTACACGCCCTTCAAAAGGCTCTTAATTTCCTTTCGAACTTGACTTGCCGAACATTGCATTAACGTGTACTTGCTAATTGGTAACTTCCTTCTACTTTCAATCTGAAATTCTAAAACCTTCGCTTTAAAATGGCACGGTCGAATTTTCCCCGTGACCCGCAATTGACCATGGGACCTTGTCTGTTCCTGCTAATTAGATATAACTGGTTACGAGGCGGGGTCAACTGACTCATGTTAGGTCAACTGGTGAAGAGCAGAGCGGAAAGGGTTAAACAATTATTGCGATGACAGCGGATATTTATGGTCATTTATCGCCCTTTTTTCCTTTTTCACGTATCCTTTTCTGATAAACCTGTCACTAATTATAAATATTATAAAGGTTATCACGTGTGGCCGTGGCGATATTTAAATGAATTATTCGTTATAAATATAGTTCGTTATATAATCGTTATTGATCTCAATGGCTAAGCCTTAAGACACTAGCAATGGCGCAGCGACCCAAAATGAGTCTTTAGACAACTTAAAAAATCTAATTGCAGTAGTTCGAATTTGCAAACTTTTAAATCTTTTTATTGACCATTTACTATATTGGGTAAAAGAAAATGATTCCTGTAATTTACTGCTTCACTATACATACAGCGGTTGAAAAATCATGTCAGATTATGCATTTGGGCAATTCGAAAATAGTCGTAACTAATAACTAGTTAAAAACATCAGCAATATACACTCGAAGAGAAAGCAAGAGTACCTATCATTATTATAATTAATATCAATAACGTTTTGATGTGAATAGACATTTCGCATAAAAATATAATATCGAAAGTGACATGTCTCGGCAACCACATCAGTAGATCTCAAACATTGCGTGACTTGACTTCCACTTACAATACGCATTAATATAATTCCGTTGTTCATCCCAACCTGTCACAGCGCACAATATGTCTTTTATATCGTGGCTACAATACAAAAGAAACTCACCTACTTCGGAACGAATGAGCCGTGTGATCGTGCCTATTGCGTTTCTCGGGGCACGACATAGAGAAGAATATTTTGCTAGTTTTAGCGGATTTGCTTCTTCAACTGCTTTTTAGGGTTCCGAAGTAAACAAGGAACCCTTATAGTTTCGTCATGTCTGTCCGTCCGTCCGTCCGTCCGTCTGTCTGCGGCTAATCTCAGAGACTACTAGTACAGTCGACCGCACCTCAAGTTACCCTGCATGATCTCTTATGCCGCGGCCGCAGAGTCGAATTTGCAATGAATTTGAGTAGGTTGATGTGCTGTTGACTGTACTAGAAAACTGTAATTTGGTAGAGATATACATATTTATTACGCGGAGCGAATTTCTCAATTCTCTCGATTATACCATCGTGTGGGGTATCAATTGATAGGTCTTTTAAAAATATTATGAATGTCTGAAGAACATTTTTTGATTTAGGGATCCGTGTGCTAAATATTTAACTTTAAAGTGATAAATTTTGTTAGAGTCAAGTGTCCCCCCCTCGAACAGGAAAATGGTGGGGGGTGGATACATGAAACAAATTATAATAACTAGTTATGTAGACTTTACACGTTAACGAGTAATAGACGATAAACTTACAAAATTGATTTTAGTATGAAAAATATTCGTAGGAACAATTTCCATTCTATATGATGGTATATACTTAGGTTATTTTTGTTGGAGGTTAGGGCAAATAAAAGTATAATTATTCATTCTTAAATGTCCAAACTATATTTTATATTTGGTTCGCTTGGAAGCAAAGTACACGTCCATCCACCAACACACACCCGTGATGCAATAGTAAGTTGAACTAAACCAGTGAGAGCAAAAAATGAATAAGGGTCGCGTTGAAGTATGACATCATCTGTAGAGTTGTTTACATTAATTTTTGCATAATAAATCCAACACGCCCCCTCAAAAATTAATTTTAATATAATTAATAGCTCATCACATCACTGACTATAATCTCTAATTCACTAAGCAATACAATCTAAGTATAATTCAGTAGACCTCTATACACATAAGAATAAACAATACATTAACCTATGTTTGTATTTATCTACTGACAGATCATGTATTACTTCCAAGCAAGGTCTGGGGATAAATGTACAATGGTCCAACATTTGTTGCTATGGATTAGGGAAAACCCAGAAAAACCTAATCAGACCAATAAGATTAAATCTATGTTAGATTATTTATATTCTAACTTATTCTAAACCCAAATTTACATTCATTTGGATAAAAGTTACTAGCGCCAGCAAAACGGCTTTGTTAACATATCAGCTAGGTGGGTACATAAAATACAGTTAAATCAATCTTAACCTGTTTCAATTTTCTTGTTGAATATTACTAAGATACAGGGTCTACCATTATTGTCTCCAATAATAAGTACAGAAAATATTCAAGTTTATACCTGCTAAAAACTTAATGTTATAATGCTTCGCGTTATAATCTTCACACAAAGACATGTATTCAGTTTTAGTAGACGAAGCAGTTACTGATATTTGACTCTTTGTGCTTAATTATATCCAGTACTTTTTATTTAATAATAATCAAGTACTTGTTCTACACATCACTATAAATATCATTTCATAGTAAAATAACCGTAATTATTATCCAGTACTTTTTCTTTAATAATGATCATGTACTTAAAAGTATATATACCTTCCTTTCATATTAGTACCTTTTATTTATCATGATGACCATATAGTACATTTAGTATTGATATCCAGTACTTCTTTAAAAATACTTATCTTGTACTTTTTGCACAATAGTACTTTACATTGTATTAGTACTTTACATTTTAATTTTCTTTGCTATCCAAATCAGAGTCTACACTCTGTAGAGTGATATCCTGTGTGGATATGTATATCCATACAGGATATTATCATAATTTGTATAAGTTTATTTTTAACTTACTAATCACTTATACCTACTTCACAAATCAATAAATCCTTCATATAGCTGAGTACCCATTTTAAACACTGCCATAACTCTTGTTTTTTTTGTTTATGCATCGACTTTTAAAATATTGAGTCGCAACTAAGATTACGGCATGGGAATTCACACTCCTTATGCGAAGTAATCAGAACCCAAAGCTCCATTTGGAGAACCACTTGAGTTGCACTAAATCATGAGTTTTACGAGTGTTTGCACTCTATTTTTTTTAACATCAAGTAAAAACAGAATTTCTTTTAAATAGGTCTTTTGAATTGACTCATTTAATAATATAATCTATTATAATATTCATTTCATAATTCGTATAAGTATAATATTTGAGTATAATCAGTAACAGTTTGTTTTGACCGTTTGAACTTTATTTAGAGAGAGGCCTTTGCCCAGCAGTGAGACACTTTATAGCTCGAAATAAAATGAATTAAATAACTTTAATTAATTTACGCTTGTACTTAATTTCCTTCTATCACTACAGAGTCAGAAATTTTCATTTATATTTTTTTTATAATGCCATGTAGATAAAAAAAATATATATTTTTATGTCCATAAATCAATATATATTTTTTATTAGCAAAACTAATTTCAAATCAATAAATGAAAAATATATACCTAGGTATTTTTCTTATTAGAAAAACCAATTTCAAATCATTAAATGTAAAGTATTGAACAGCTTACTAAGCAATAAGCTTGTACACAAACAATGTGAATAAATGAATATAAATTGACAAATAAGGGTACGAGTACAACACACCCAGAATTGCAGACCAAAAAGTATCTATAAAAATAGTCACAAATATTTACCCGCGCTGGGAGTCGAACCAGATGGCGAAAGGGGCAGCGGCATATTAACCACTACGTCATGGAGGTCGAATCAAAAAACTAGAGATCGTGGTGAAGGTGTTATTATAAAGAGTGAGATATTCTTAGCTGAAACCTTTAACAACGAAATGGGTATTGACACTTCCATTTACAGTCAACAATATAAATTTTCTATTATAGTTCATAAAAATGTAAAAGTAATTAAAAACTAAATAAAACTAAAAATAATAATAAATTATAATCTAAAGAAAATTAAAAATACTTAACTAATTTCTTTTTTTTTTACTTATATCTCTCATTCTAGTTACCTATTACCCTTAGGTATTTTCTGTTCCACTTTTATGGTTTCATGTCCGATTTTATTCGGTACCTACTTCATTATCATCATTCTGCGAAGTTTACGTGAACTGCACACATCAGATTTAAACTCCTTATCTGATTTAAACTTATCTGATTTAGGGTCAAAATTGATGGCACTGATTTCAAAACATCAGTTTCGCCCGAGAATATTTAATATTATTCTCTTCAGGTCTATACATAGGCCCGGATTCGATGTATTTATCCTCATTGACAACAACATCCCTTGCAATTTCACATTTTTCGCATTTTTATAACAAGGTTCATATCTTATCCTACCAATATTTCTTTTATTGGCTTTACTATGAACACACAATGGAACCCAATATCCTGAGATATTTTAAATGCTTAGTTACCTATAATGACACAGCTTCTATGGTATATTCAGTTAATTTCAGGCTTTTGTAGGAGTTAAAAAAAAAATTCATTCTCCCAGAAACATTTTTAATTTTATTTTTGTACTATTAAATATATACTAGCCTTTTTTATATTATTCGAATCTCAACTACACCATGTAATTGTTGCGTTCTAGGTACCTACCGTTGAGTGATAGCTAATACCTTTACTTTAAATGGTATTTTTTATGTCGGTAGATAACTATTCTCCACCGTAATCAGTAGGTATTTATAGTATAGAATTCCTATTCCAAAATTAAATTTTACTGTAGTCTGTAAAAACAGAGGTGAACATTTGTAAGTCAGCATTTTCACAACATAATAGGTAATGCACCTATTCATCATCAAATTACATATAGTACCTAGTTAGTACTCGATTTTTAACTGTTAAAGATTAAACACATCTGAATGCACTATAAACAGTTGCCTTTTTTCTAACTTTTGTATACTTATAACTTTATTATAAGTCAATGAGCCTGTTTACCCATACTTTATACATACATATTATTATTTGGATATACACAATTCATTTAAGTCTTCAACTTTTGTTTTATGGCTTTTAATTCTAGGAACATAATTATATTTACTTTAAGTTTATTCCAACTGTACCATAATTCAGAGTTGATTTATTTTATATTCAAAAACATAATAAACATGTTTGTAAAACACACTCACCAACATTTTTTTATATTTATTGCAACCAAATAATTCAAAGTTTTACCTTTTTATTAACTGTAAGTATACGTTGATCGAATATCACTATTTCGATTAAATAAATAGATGTTGTACGTTACCTCTAAACCCAGCATGTCATCCAGCACTCCTTGAACTATCTCCATATACTGTTTATAATACCATTTACCTCATTTGTTTTTAATATATTTAAACCATATTATTACTGGTATTCTCAAGTTATAAATGCAAATCCTGAAAAGAAAAAAAAATAATCTGAGTTTGATATCGATATTTCTTATATTGTCGATATTTATTTGCATTGTTTTATCTGCTATAAAATTAAAATAATTTCCTCTGAAATAAAAAAAACATTCTCTTGGAATATATCCTTTCTGCTTGAAGTAATGATATTTCAGTGTCATTATTTATTCTCTTTATTTCTCTATACATTTGTTGGGATTATTCGATGTAAAGTACTTTTAGGGTTGTTTCACTATTCTCCTTAAATTGTAAGTACTTATCTCATGATCTAATAGTCTGGTCTTCAACAATTCTAATATTTCGTTTTCTTCTGAATAAATAAATATTTATTTCTTCTGATATTGCTTTTCTGATAGTGTTTCTTTAGCAGTTCCAATACAACACATTGTATTTTGTCGGTAGTTTAAGTAGTAAATCAGTTTCTTCTAAAATTGCTCCTGCAGCGAATAATTGATAACATCTCCTTTAGTATTTCTTTACTACCACACAGTTATTCAGTAGATCGCATCTCTTGAATTTCGCTATCGATACATCAATCAAATCAATCTTCCAAAATATCACACGTATTATAAATTTCTATACGCTGTATTTTTCACCATAAAATAATCTTCACTGGCTTCTGTTCTTTTTTTTTAATTTTTAGGTAGGTATTCAATGTTCATACACTGGTTCACACATATCACATTTTTCTATGTTAAAATGTTTTTATAAATGTTCGCGGCACTACACTTTTATTTGCACATTAATAGATCGTTTAGAAACGGTCTGGGCCCATAACCTGTTGGAGGTTAGGGCAAATAAAAGTATAATTATTCATTCTTAAATGTCCAAACTATATTTTATATTTGGTTCGCTTGGAAGCAAAGTACACGTCCATCCACCAACACACACCCGTGATGCAATAGTAAGTTGAACTAAACCAGTGAGAGCAAAAAATGAATAAGGGTCGCGTTGAAGTATGACATCATCTGTAGAGTTGTTTACATTAATTTTTGCATAATAAATCCAACAATTTTCATTAGTTATATAAACATGGAAGTAAATATAAGTTCATGTGTCCGCATTTCTACAGGATAGGTACCTTCGGAACCCTACATTGTTCGTGGCCCGACACGCACTTGACCAATTATTATTGTATCCGGCTATAAATATCCGCTACAAGTAAGAGGAGTAGAGGAGCAGTCCTTGAGGTTCTCGCCTAGAGAGTCGTGCATGCTCTTGCGTAGAGCACGGTAGCGGCGGGTAATCTATCATTTCCTTGGAGTGTCTCTTAAAATTTTCTCATTCTACTTACCGAAAGTCAACACTCTCGATCCTCGGTAATTGTTTCCACTCGATCCTCTCCTGCAATATTACAAGCCCTTGTCGTCACGCGTCGCGGCGACAATGCGCCATTATCACGGCATTAGACGCGGACTCCACTAAAGCGGAGGAGAGACGAGAAGATATTTTGTTATTTACACAACTCGTCTTCGCTTCAGTATAGAGACTAATGAGCAGACAGATATTTCATATTTATGTAGTCCAATAAAAAGATGTGAGCTGTGGTCCTGGGTCTCGCAAGCAGAAATAGAACGAAGATTTGAGAAGTTATGAACTTCATGCTTTATTTTTCAGTTCTTCGTTCTATTAGGAAAAACCTTCATTCTTCGGCTCCATCGGCCTTTTTTGTTAAATCACACTAACCCATAGACATAGAAAAAAAATCATTCTTAAATTCATTCATTCATTCATTCAATAAAATAAAAAAAAAATTTTGCTGGCTCTATGCACTAAACTAAATGAACATTCGCCGTACACATCTTCGCTTCGGTGGAACATCCTAACAGATAAACATCTCTAATCTCTTTTTTGTGGAGTCCAGGCCTTACCGCGCCACGCTCGCTCGATTAGATTTTATGCTCTTGTGCACTTACGCCTGTTTGCAGTTGGGCTTAGATGCCTATACACAGAGCCTCCAATACAAAATGTTACAAGGTGATCGCGATTTCTATAGCATTGTAGATCTGATGATAAATGAGTTATTTTGTGATTAGGAAAGGTATAATTTAGATTTTAATTAGACCAGTTCTTTTTTAATAAATTCGTTATTTTAGTCTGATTTTTCTTTTTAATTGTAAATTAATTGATTACAAAAAAGTATAAAGATATTTATTTCTAGACCCCATGAAAACGAACCCTTGCTATTCATTAAAAACACAAGTACAAGTACAGTCAATTGCATGTTATACGTCCCTGCGTGGAACTAATGCGGCAGTTATAGCGGTGAAATTGCAGTAAATTTGCAATGTTGATGCGCTGCTGACTGTACATTGAAAATAGCCAGGTATACCTAATTGCAAATTTCCCGCATTAATTCTGGTCAGGACCTGCCAATTAGCCGATCCTTGTAGTTTACAATTAAACCACTTTCTATACTCATTAACACACATACTTGTGCAAAGTTTATACGTATTTTCGAAGACCTGAATTACTGACTGTGAGAGCTCAAATCTTTTAATACTCATAAGTACTATTATTGAATAAGTAATTTACATTTGTTGAATTAATTGGCGTCTTTTGAGAAAATGTTGAGGTAGAATTTGTTGCATCGCTTCTTCTCCACTATAGAGGCGATAGTAAACTTAACCATAAGTAAAAAATTGAATAAGCGACAGGTTGCCTCCAATGTTCATCAATATGCCAAATCATTTATATTTGAGTTAACCTAGAATTTATACGTCCTAAGATTTTCAAATAGGTTTTAATAACCGCCTGTTGCATACATAAAGCGGTGGTCGACCTAGCACAGTTAACTAGCACAGTTATCGATACTCGAAACATCGCGTGCAGCCTCGATACAAGGAGTAGGTTCACATAGAGACTCAGCAACTATATCATCATCAGCCATTTTATTGTACCCACTGCTGGGGCAATGATCTTGTTCCTAGACCTAGTTCATAGTTATTTATTCACAAACAATGTATAAGTATATAGAAATATGATCCTTATTCATCTCTATATAGTGGATTATATAGAGATGAATAAGGAGGATGCCCCATAACCCACGTAGGTCCAATGCGAATTAGCAGGTTTTAAAGACTGTAAATACTGTCGGGATCAACGGTTAAACGTGCCTTCCGAAGCATGGAGAAGCTCGAGATGATACATTACCACCCAACCCGTGAACGACAATTGCAAATGTTGCTTAATGACTAATATAGATAGATAAAACGTTTTTTCACATCAAAAGGCACACAGAATACAGTGTTTGAAAAAAAGATGAATATATATTAAAATGTACCGTTACCACTATCGCAAGCAGTGTGCGCGAACCACTGCGCCACTGGATTCCCAAGCTGAAATGTAGAGACATACACGCACTTAAAGATTACAAAACATCAAAGAAAAGACATAAAATGATAAGTGGTTTAGAATGGTCTTTTCAATTGACAATACTCAAATTAAACTCGATTTTCGAAGCTACTTCTATATGTATACCTACACACGGGGCCGCAGATTAATATTTGTAAACAACAACAGAAGGATAGATTTAATCAAATTAACAACAGAAGGAGTTCCTTCTTTTAGGGAAGGTATTTGAGGGTTGTGACATGAGGAAGTACATTACTTTTATCTTAGGAATACACGTGATAATATCCATGAATGTATCCGCTATTAGCTTTAGTAAATAAGGGTTAGAGGAGAGAAGAAATATTTTTTATGGTTTTCACATTGGATGGATATATTTTAGCTATAACGCGGCTTCTTCGCCACGCATGTTTCTGCAAATTCGCTTTATTGTCGTCTGGTTGTATTAGTCTCTGCATGTTTCTACTCCGCGCTAGCAGTGTAGCACACATTCCAAAACAACCAGTATTTTATGCAGCAACACTGCAGAATAGCAGTCCCAGTATTTTTATTACTTATTATTGTTATCGTTGTCGTATTTAATTGTTTTCGGAAATTCATTTTTCAATGATTAATAGGTAAATTCACGTGATGTTCAATTATTTAAAAAGTAAACTACGTATGATAAATCACTCTATATATGTACTTAAATCAGAAAAGCAGATAGATTGGTTATTCTAAGTCAAACCGACGACGTGTAATTCCCAAAATTTAATTTTCTTAATGTATGGCATGCAATGTAACGTGATAAATTTAATTTATAAAATAGTTGCAAAATGTTTTGATCAATAAAACATTTCTAGATAAGTACCTACCTAATGGAAAAATTAAAAAAAAAATCATATTGAAAATATTAAATAAAACAAGATTAAACAATGCTCGTACCTAAGTCCTGCTCGCATGGAATTTTTTCATCATATCTAATTTCTATATTTAATAAGAGTACTTTAGTACTACATCTTGAGTACACAAAATCCTTAAAAAGATTAAACGATATAATTTTTATAGTCCCCAAGTTTCCCAAAACTTGATCAGGTAACATTAACTGAAGTGCGATTAATAAATCTTTACAAATACATATGTGTCAAATCGATTGCCTTAAAAGCGATGTGTAAGTGTAAGAGTCACAAAGACCTACATCTAAATCTTGGTGTTACATCACCAAACTGTAGCCTTTTCGGCCTGATTGATGGATTGCGTAAGTCTAATGATTGAAACTGGCTTCGACTGCCTTCGTCTATTTAGTCTTCTCATTATTTGTCTTTGCAACCTGCTATGGTAATGGTTGTAAAGTAGGTTTTAGTTAGAAGATTTGATTGCAGTTAAATCCGCACGATACAGACACACTAATTTGTTAATGCCTTAACCTCTCAATAACCTCTCTTGTAACCGAGTTGGTCCGCAATAGTTGTAGCTTGGTAAGTGAAGCTCGAAATGTCAATTTTATTGAAATAAGTAAGTTCTTAAGTATAACGTTTATAGGGAAAGATCGAGACCAAAAATAGAGATAGATGGAGTGCGTGACACATGATATGAAAGTGGTATGACAGGAAAAAGAGATATGAAAAGATGATATTTCCTAGATGATGGGACAGGATAAGCCCTGTCCCATCTTCTACAAAATTATAGTTCAGTCAATATCTAAATCATAGTCTGAAAAGAAAAATCTTATGCTCTTAATTCAATTTCGGATAATACTTCTTTAATATTTGTTTCGTTTCTTACCTGATTATGGTTGTGTAATTAAATACATATTTACCCCGTTTAACATTCCTCCAAGTGGCCCAGTGAACCTATTAACTTAACACGTCAATTAACGACTGTCAGTCATTTTGTACGGCGCCGGAAGTCACGTCTGGACAAGATGGCGGCTTTGACTTCCGGCCACGCACAATGTCACGCTTTTTCACTTGTAGGATGAATACAACAATTGAATTGATTTTGAATACAATTATATATTATTATATTATATTTATTATTTATAGGTTAATACAAAGCTACTTTCGCCGGAATAGGTATTCTAAAAATACATAATTGTAAGCATAACGTTTTATTACTCGTAATAGTATTTTTAAATATTCAAGCTAAAGACAGGCAGTCAATGATAAATCAATGAAATAAAATATAGCAAACTACAATAGCAACTAAAATTGCATCATTCTGAATTAGCAATTTATTAATTTTGATATATCCGTGTGATATCTAATAGACGTGTTTCGCGTCACGAGAAGGGTTGATTAGTACAGCTGGACTTTAATCCCGTAAAGATTATTGAAAAAAGCAACACTTCCACTTTCTGTAATTCCAACTATTGGTTGAAATTTGATAAGTGGTCGAGCAATTGACTGATAAATCCATGAAAATCCATTTAGAACTTTTGAGTGAAAGTAGGACAAAACTACATTTATTTACACAATATTCGGCATTTTAATATTAACATTATAACGAAACGTATCTGAACAGTCATATACCAAATAAAAAAGTCCTAAATAAGAAGGAATAATAGCCAAAAATATGTCCATTATTATCGCGCATGTGATGTCAAACATAAAAACTTGCAGACATACATTGACCGCGACAGGATTCCAGTTTACGCAAACCGAACAGTTTTTTGCGCTTGTGTCAACATCGGCGAGCGGGCCCCATGGTATGGCGTCATAAATGACATTTACAAAAGTTTTAGACATTATTTACAAATAATAAAATATATTCTACGTCAACTGATATATAAATGCGAAAATAAATTGATTTTAAAAGCATTTGACGCAAACCGGCCCTCATACTGTAATCATGTGAACTCACTGATTTACCTATTAAAATATTTAAGACTAGTTGGTCTTTCAAATGGGTTACTGTAAGTTTGCCATTTAAGTCGATTTGCTATCAAAAAGTATATATAAATTCATTATCAGACGCCATTTTTCAAATAAATTCACTATGTTTGTTGCCATCACAAAGATTTTGGTACAGACTGCAAAAAAATCAAATACTTAATAACAAAAAATACTAATTTATTTATTTTTAATCACAGATGAAAAAAGGGAAGCCATCGATTAGTTTAGTAACGGGCTTATGTGGGTTAAATTTGTTGATAAAATAAATGTATGTAAAGTATGTTTTGTTTTGAGATCGAAGGTCCTGCTAATACAATACTTTGCTTCGGAAACTTTCACAGCAAAACGTCACCAATTATGTTTTGTAATCGTTTTTAACAATATACTAGCATCTAAACAGAACAGTCGATTGTCAACAAACAGACAATGTGTTAATTTGAACATAGATAGACGCTTCCTTTGATAGATCAAAACACTAGCTACCTGCTAATTTTCACACTTTTCAGTTATTTATATACAAACTTCTTTTGTATATTTTTCTTTGAGTTAATAATGTATGTAGAGTTTTTTCGATACAATGAAAATACGTCTTACGTTGATTCTTATTGGTTAAAATTTTGATTTCATTAATTTTCTAACCATAGGTACTATTAATAGAAATGTGAAATTGTGTTTGTTTGTTTGTCAATCCTTCAAGTCAAAGCGGAGCAATGTGTTTTTTTGTGTGAAGATAAATTTGGAGCTGGACAGTGACACAGGCATCGATTATATACGTCATATATACGTAGTAGTTGTATTTCGATGGACACAGGCTACTTTTTGACGCGGGAAACCTCTAGTTATATTATTTGTGCATGCATATTAAAGACGCCTGTATTTTATTTCATATAAAAAAATATGGACGTAACCGACAAAAATACGTCTTTCAAGTAGCAAAGGCAAAATAACGCTGATTCAGCACGAACATTATGTGGCAGCGACATTGCACTACTGAATTACTAAATATTAACATGTGGATGAGCCAATCTTGCCTGGGAATGGCCAGCCGTGTGAAACGACCAGTTTCATAACATTCACACATGGTTATTGCAATAACTTATGCTATATATAAACATAGACTAAAAATAACTGGCTGATTTTATATATAAAATCGAATATATATTGCAAAATAATTATTCCATTATGCATAATTCTCCTTGAATTATGCAAAAACTATAATAAATCGCATAAGATTATGCGCAGGTTTTCGCTGTTTTATGAGTTAACTAGCTTTTGCCCTGGACTTCGCCTGCGTGAATTTCATATGTAACCCATTTCACACCCTCAGTTATGTCATCACTCCAAATTAGGATAACGAATTAATAAATATAAGAAATATAAATATATACGGACAAATCACACAGATTGAGCTAGCCCCAAAGTAAGATCAAGACTTGTTATACTAACTTAATGATACCATATTTTATAAAATAGATCACATAGGTAAAAAATATATAAATAAACATCCAAGACCCAGGTCAATCTGAAATAGATCATTTTCCATCTTGACCCGACTGGGGATCGACCTTCGGTGTGGCAGTCCAGTTACCGTTAGGCCACGGAGGTCGTCATCAATTCCATTCAAGTAATATTCATGAACATCCGTAAGACTATTATTTAACATTAAAATGTATTTTATTCACTAATATCTTCTCTCGTTAAGCTCGGATTGACGTCCGCAACCTGGCATCTTAATCGTCGGCTCGCTTAATTAAATGTGTCAATCGCACGTTAACGATATCAATATTTACATCGAGAACGCAATATTAGAGAATAGAATAAGTACTTCCTTATCAAAAAGAAATACGCAATATTTTTTTATTGTTTTAAAAATTCCTTTGTATGAAGTCTTACACTTTTGTTTCCTCTTTAGATAATTAATTTAATCTTAATTGAAATTCGGCCATTTATCCCCTCTTTTTTTATTGACTAATTACGTACCTATGAAACTAACTGACAAAGTATTTTATAAAATTTATTCTCGGAAACAAATACCTACATTTGTTTTTGTTTCACCTCCGACAATAATCTCACAAGCACGGTAGAATCAATTCTCAAATTAGTACCAGGAGTCTAGTCAATACAAAGAAAAAATCAGCCTGTATAAAAATATAAACTGATGATAAAAATCCAATACAAAGAGATATTATATTCATCTAGTTTTGGTACAAGTTTATCTAGCGGAAGCGTTTTGATAATTAGAATAAAGTACCTATCAATTTTTTTTTTAGAGTTCATGGTAAAAAGCATTAAAAACCTTATTTTTGTACATTAATTGTAATGAGGTAATATTTTATACTGATATAAGATAAAACGATAAAACTCTGCCATTTAGGATGAACTCACATGAAACGATATTCTATATACATAATTATGTATGTATATAGAATACATACATAATTAAAAAAATTAAAACTCTAATTTTTGTATATTAAGTTCTTTGTCCACAAAGGTATTTTTTCTAATAACAAGAAAAAAACATTTTCCCGTGTGTTTTTCTATCGATATTTAAACAAGTATTTTTTTTTATTAAAATCTATATTTACGATCGATTTAAGACACTTACGAGCCATATTTTTTATTTATCGTTGCGCTGCAAAAAATTGGCAAGGTTCCCAAACCTCAATTTATGGTTCATCCAGAGAACAGAATTATTACAACGATGCATTTATACATGATAAACTTTATGTTTAAAGTATTTCTGTTTAGTCTTAATGTAATATCAATTGATTCACAACAAAAAATAAAAAAAGAGACTTATCATCTTAAAAAGTTTGAATTCGATTGGCCGAAACTGAAATGTTATTCCAGTATCTTGTATTTTGTAATTAACTTGTGATGTTATCTGATTGCCTCAGAAAACCAATATGTCAACATAAGCAAAAAAAAGCAAAAAACATCGTGTCAATTAAATTATATACGATCTTTTCTTTTCTCGTGTTACGAACTGCAGAGGCCTAGATTAGATAGATAGATCAACACTTTATTGCACCATTTACAGAACAGAACATACAACGTAGTAACAAAAGTAAATACATAAATAAGTTAGCGCAAAGGCGGGCTTATCGCAAATGCAATTTCTGCCTAATCTAAGACTAAAATCAATTAAATAGAAAACAGCTAATCATACCATTAAAAAAAGTTTTTAAACTAAAAGAGAAGGCATTAGAAAGACAAATGAAAGGATTTAATCTCTGCGACAAGCTCTTTAATTACAAAAGAATCATGGTCACCGAAAAGTTACATAACGTCCGCAATTTTCGCTAGTATAGTCGAATGCTCGTGTTACTCTGCTTGGACCTCTATGCGAAGGTGATAATGGAGAATATGCAATGGATTTAGCTAGGCACATGTGCTGTAGACGGTACTATTGTAGTTTTGGTTGGCCACGGGCCAGGAGACGCCAACTGTGGGCCCGCTTCAAATAACCATCATCGGCTGGAGTTGCTATCTCGCGGTTGTAATTTTAAACGAGCGTTGGATTGTACCTTGTTTTGTTTGGCTGATACACATGTTAATTTTTTGCGAGTCTGTGTCCTCACACACATTGCAAAATGACTGGTATTATAACATGTGTAACATTTTACACATCTTTTTGAAAAAGAAAACATCTTTTTGCACTTAAATTTCTGCTCAAAATTCTTAAGTATTAAGACATGTTACATAATACCATGTAAATAAACAAACATCCTCAATAAAATTAAGGAAAACTCTATAGGGAAACCCAAGGAGGTAAAATAGGTAGGTATTTCAATAAAGGTCCTGAGCGAGCAGTGTTTTATTGACATGTTTGGACTCGCACTAGAGGTGCCATCTGTTTACGAAATACTATTTCATTTTCACAGATAGAGTTCTTGTGATATTAGATTTGTGTAAACATTTAAAAAAAATAAATAGCTAGCTTATTTTTAAAAGTTATTTACAGTTTTAGACAGCCTTCTGTTTCAGGTGTCTCAAATTTGAGGTATTCTCTTCGAGCACTGATTTGAAAAGTTTCCATAGCAAGAGCACCGATACAAAAAACACTTGTGTATGAGAAATTTGTGCTCAAGTGCTAATAAGATTTTCTTCAGGGGTCAACTGACACTTGGTTTATTTTAAATAAAATTTTAGTGTTACAAAATAAACAAGAACGTGTAACCTCTGGATAATATCAATAAAAAGATTGCATTCCCAAACCCGATTCGTGTTTTTCCGTGGCGTAAAGCAATAAAGTTTTCCTCGGCAAATCGGCTAAATCGCGTCTAATGTTATCGTGTTTATCCGATTAACCGCGCTGTTTTCACGCCTTACCGAAACTTTTCCACTGCTTTCGAGGTGAAATTATTACTTTTTCTTATTAACTTTAACACGTGAAATATGGCTAAAAACAAGTTAATAAAAAATACGTGGCCTAATTAAAAAAAGTAGCCTGAGATAACGTCAACATTCTTACGATGCCTCTTGACACGTTTAGGTATTATAATTATGAAAATAATAAGGTTGTGGCACCTTATTTAAGATTAGGTAAATCCGCTGTACGCTAACCTTGCTTTGACCTCCAGGGTTACAACTTTATTGAAACGTCATCTGCATCTTCGCGGCATGCTGGGCTACCTTCTAAATATATCTATCAGTTTTGAGCTAAGTCCAGATTCACATTAATTTATGTGGTTAAAGTTTTAAATTAGCACATCTTCCAATTAAGGCTTGTCATTACGTGGAATGAAACATACGCAACGACTTTCTTACACAAAGTTATTTGCTAGTTTGTACCCTAGACATGCGTACATCCTGTTGACCAAGATACGTTGTTTCGTATGAGGCACGCGAACGCACGAAAGCGAGATTATTCCGTAAAACGCATGTTTGCATTAAGACAAAGTCATTTGCGAATCAATGAGTACTGCTATAATTAACCTCTCATTGTATATTCTCATTGGTATTTTATAATCATTGCTGCCTGCGCCCCCGAGCTCTACTATGATGAATATTTTGGGGTAAATAACACCCGAAGCCCGGAATTTAGTTTATCCGGGTACTAAATTTCAACGAAATCTGTCTTGTAGATTTTATCTACAAGACTGTCATAGGTTTCAAAAATAAATAATCTTATAATAAACTTCGAATAATTTATAACTAAATGCTTGTTTTGCCTGACAATCAAATCCTGTGTTATATACAGTATTTCTTCAAATAATTCTAAATAAACTTGATAATAAGATAAAAAGTGAGAGACAAATCCACGTATGTTAGCGGTTAATATTTTAGTTTCCTTCCAAGCTA
This sequence comes from Ephestia elutella, assembly GCA_018467065.1. NCBI lineage: Eukaryota > Metazoa > Arthropoda > Insecta > Lepidoptera > Pyralidae > Ephestia > Ephestia elutella. The sequence goes on along the minus strand of CM031578.1, from coordinate 660,656 downwards.
ATAATATGTTTGGCCAGAATGTTGATGAGGTTATAGTAAACGAGTAATTCGTATTATTGGTGGTCACAGAGGTACACACAACAAACAATGTTGGCTGTTCAGAATGTATGGTTCTTCTGCAAAACATTGTAATTTTTTATAAAAAAATTATACGCGAATTGAGAAATATGATCTAGAATATAAAAATATCCAGAATCTTCCACGGGAACTAAGGAGGGGCGCAATAAATTGAGTACCTAGTCATCATACATTCTTGAACCACCTCACCTCTATAAATAATCGCACAGTATGGCGGCTCGTATAGACCGCCGCACATCAGTTATCTGATGAATGCGACGTTGAAATGAATCAATGGTCATCTTAGGGAAGAGAGATAATTATATGAGTACCTAGATCATTCTCGACAACTTTTAGATTTTTATATACTATTTTGGTGAAGTTATATTCCTTTTCTAAACGAGGAACTACCTAAAGGTGGTAAAATTTTAAGTGCTCTAAAATACATATTTGATAAAAAAAAATACTACATAATAGATGATAATAATAAGAAAAGAAGTGACTAGTTGAGATGAAAAAAAAAACGAACGTTAAAATAAAGAAAAAAAAACGCAACGCTTCGCTTGTGGCTTGGAAGCAGTTGGAAGTTCCGCTCTAAGTTTTGACGTCAATAATTATTATATAGTACTAGCTTTCGCCCGCGGCTTCGCCCGCGTGAATTTCCCACGGGAACAGTGCTTTTTCCCGGGATGAAAGGTACCCTATGTCCTTCTCCGTACTTCTAACTATGTGTATGCAAAATTTCAGGAAGATTGGTTCAGTACATGAAGCGTGAAGAGGTAACAAACAAACAAACAAACAAACAAACCAACAAACAAACAAACAAACAAACTCACTTTCGCTTTTATAATATTAGTTAGGATAAACCTTGGAATTAAAAGAGAAGTGCTATCAGTAAATTACCTGGCGATGAGACCATGACCGTCACATACATAAATATATATAAATAATACTGTCACGTGTGTGTCCGCACGTGACTTCATTCAGTCCTGCAATTGCAAGCACCGTAGCGGAACATAGCTGATTGCAATATTGCTTTATTGTTTACTGCTGAATGCCTGACTTGAAATGTTACTAGTAGAATAAATTAATTGAAAAAGTTTTTTTTTCATTTTCATTTCAAAAGCACATTCGCATTCACATTCAGGTGGGTCCATCCCTCAACCAACTACCATCGAAGTAGGCATTAACCTGTATCTCGAATTCTCGAGTGGCAGAAGGCATCGCGAATGGCCCGCCGAAATTAGCACAATGGTAAATTATAGGTACCTAAATAGAAATGGCGGGAATTTATGAATTACATGAATTTGATTAAATTCCATAATTCCCAAACTAAAGAAATCTGGATTTTGGGAATTCTCAAAGTCTTTTAAATTAGCCCCTACAGACGAGAAACTTTAAAAAGAACGCCGTTTACGCTTGTATGGGCATATTACGCGACATAATGAAAATAACCCAATAAACCAAGTCTTCAATTTCGCTAAAAAAACCTAAGGACAGACCAATATCCAAGCTGTCCTTCTAACTTCTAACAAAAGTCCTGATTCACCTGTAAATACGCCTGTCCATTGCCTAGTAACAATACTCAGACGTGGCCCAGACCTTCCTATGACGTCACCGAATCCTAAAAACTATTTCTATAAACGCACTTTGCATATGTACCACATCTGTGCAATCACGGCTTGACTCATTGAGAAGCAGAGCACGTGGCACAGTAATGATATTATGACTAATGACTAACGGAGTACTTTAGTTTAATTTATTGTTTTGTGATAAATCACAGCATTACTCGGATCAACATCCTCATCGACACGGTAAAGCTAATATCTTTACCGTGGCATTTGTACTTACGAGTATATCTTCCCTAATACAACACACAATTAAGAGTGGAGAAGAGAAAGAAGACGCGGCTATATAGTTTATTCTTAAAACATCGCTTATTGACGCCAATGAATTTACCTAGAGCTAAGTTTACTTATTTAGTAGTTTTTTGTCTCTTTATCCGTTTGGTCTCGTTAGTATCCAACATAATTCTTAAAATACGAGTTTAGTAAAGATTATTCCAAATATTCTCTCAGCGACACGACGTAATTTTAGCTATTTGAAGGGGAAAATATTCAGTATCACAACTTTCAGTATGGCAAAAGTTAGATTGTGTTAAAAATGTAAAAAATATGCGACCAAAGTTCTGTCTAACACCAATTTTATGGAACTTTGTTAACAAACAAAGATAAATAATAATTTTTTTTTTCTGAAGAGCTGCTACAGAGCAAAGCCATTGAAAGACATAAGAGAATACCTAACTTAGTTTAAATATCATCAACAAGATCATTATTACTCACAGATAGTAAATGTATTACTCCATAATCGTCTTTGCATTTTGCATAACGTCTATAAAATTAGCTAAATAGG